>CAMZMU010000111.1:19496320-19782712 GCA_947311845.1 Poa pratensis
AACTTGACATATTCAATATTCATCGGATCCCAGCAAACACAACATGTAGCATTACAATAATATGATCTTGATCATGTAGGGCAGCTCACAAGATCTAAACATGATGGCACAAAGTGGAGAGACAACCATCTAGCTACTGCTATGGACCCGTAGTCCAAGGATGAACTACTCACGCATCACTCCGGAGGCAGGCATGGCGATGTAGAAGCCTCCGGTGACGATTCCCCTCTCCGGCAGGGTGCCGGGAAGAGGTTCTGAACCCTCCCGAGCTAGGGTTGACGACGGCGGCGTCTCTGGACTTTTCGTGGATATTTGCTCAGGTACTTAGGGTTTTCGCGTCGGGGGGAATAAGTAGGCGAAAGGGCGGCGGCTGCGGACCCCCGAGGGGCCCACACCACCCTAGGGCGCGGCAGGGGGGGCCCGCGCCCTAGGTGCGTGTGGCCCTCCTCTGTGCTCCTTCGCTCCGTCAGCGTGTTCTGGAAAAATAGGCACCCCCGTGTAGTTTCGTCCAATTCCGAGAATATTTCCAGACTAGCTTTTCTGGAATACAAAAAAGCAGAAAACAGGAACTGGCACTTCGGCATCTTGTTAATAGGTTAGTCCCAAAAAATGTATAAAAGTGATATAAAGTAGATGCAAAACATGTAGCAATTGGTATAAAACAAGCATGGAACATCAAAAATTATAGATACGTTTGAGACGTATCAGCATCCCCAAGCTTAGTTCCTACTCGTCCTCGAGTAGGTAAACGATAAAAACAAAATAATTTTTGAGGTGACATGCTACTATCATAATCTTGATCATATAATATTGCAAGGCACATGTAAATGAATGAAGTGATCCAAGTCAATGGTCTATAATTTGCTACCAAATAGATAATGAGTAAACAATGAATCACACAAGCTAAACGTTTTCATGAATAGTACTTTCGAGACAAGCATCAAACAGTTTTGCATAAGTGTTAACTCATAAAGCAATAGTTTCTAATAAAAGGTATTTAATCAACACAAAGGAAGAATTTAGTTTCAGCATTTGCTTCAACTTTCAACATATTTATCTCATGGATATTGTCAACACAAAGTAGTATAACAAGTCCAATACATTGCATATAACGCATGTTGTAACAAAGTTGACACTAGTGTTTGCTTGTGGAAGACAGAAAGAATAGGAAAACTGACTCAACATAAAAGTAAAAGAAAGGCCCTTCGCAGAGGGAAGCAGGGATTAAATCATGTGCTAGAGCTTTTAGGTTTTTGAAAGCATATAGAGATTGCATAAAATATTTGATACTCCTCCCAACCTTGCTAACACAAGCCATGGCTAACCGAATCCTCGGGTGCCTTCCATCAATCACATACCATGGAGGAGTATCTATTTTTGAGAGGTGTTTGTTAATTGTCAACGAATGGTAGCGGGTGAGAACAGTATTCTACCTGTCGAACGGACTTTTAAGAGCGGCTCCCATGAAGGACGTTATTTCTACCAGCAAGGCAGATCATCCCTCTTTCTCTTTGGTTTACACACATTCAGGTATTTCACTGTTTGTCATTGCTTACTGATGAATCAGGGCAAAAGTGTGAAGAGAATTAATTGGTTAAAGTTGTAATTAATTGGGACTGGGCACCCCGTTGCCAGCTCTTTTTGCAAGTTATTGGATAAGCGGATGTATATGCCACTAGTCCAGGTGTAAAAGTCCACTCGACAAATAGAATAAAGAATAACCACACTAATTCCTCATGAGCTAGTAAACATTGACACAAAAAGGGAATAATAACATTTTGAATAATTTAAAGGTAGCACATGAAAAATTTACTTGGAGTGGCAAGGAAATACCACATATAGGTAGTTATGGTGGACACAAATGGCATGGATTTTGGCTCAAGGATTTGGATGCACGAGAAGCATTCCCTCTCAGTACAGAGTTTAGGCTAGCAAGGTTATGTAAGCAAACAAGAATATCAACCCGTACACCAAGTTTTATATGACAAACATATTGCAAACGTTATAAGACTTCATACCGTCTTCCTTGTTAACCAAACCCTGTTATTAGAAAATATCTAGACCTTAGAGTACCACCGATGCAAACCAAATTTTCAACAAGCTTTACGGTAGTTCTTCACTAATAGGCTTAACTCATGTGATGCACAATTTAATCATGATCTACTTGTTAACTCAAAACAATTGACAAGCATCAAGTTATCCATTTTAGTGATCTACAAGATTAAGCAAGTTTTTCCTTATACCAATTACCACATGCAACATTTTCTGAACCAACCAAACACCAATCAATTTATTTCATCAACTCTCCAAACAAATATAAGTGAAGCAAGAGAGTACTTTCTACAAAAGAAAGCTAATAGCTCTGACAAGAGATACATGAAAACAAGAGCTAAAAGCTGAACAGCGCTAGATATGAATACTCAACAAATATAAGTGAAGAATAGGAGTATTCTCATGAAAAAGCGGAGCGTGTCTCTCTCCCAATCAAGAATGCTAGGGTCCAGTCAAGCTTTATTGAAAATAAAAGTGCAATACTGAAAATAAAAAGCACACAGACGCTCCAAGAAAAGCACATATGATGTGAAAGAATTAAAATATAGTTTCACTAGAGATGACCTGATAATTTTGACGATGAAGAAGGGGATGCCTTGGGCATCCCCAAGCTTAGACGCTTGAGTCTTCTTGAAATATGCTGGGGAGATCCATGGGAGCCTCCCCAAGCTTAAGCTCTTCACTCTTCTTGATCCTATTATATCATCCTTCTCTCTTGACCCTTGAAAACTTCCGTCACACCAAACTCAAAGTAGATCTCATTAGAGGGTTAGTGCATAATCAAAAATTCACATGTTCTATAAAGACGCAATATGATTTGTTACTTTAAACATTAGCTACAGCCACTGATGTTATGTGAAGCTCTTCCACCCAAAAAAGAATTTCACTCAACACTAGTAAAAGAGAGAATGCAAAATAAAAAGGCATAATCTGTCTAAAACAGAACAGTCCGCAAAGACGAATTTTTTCGAGGCACTTACGACGCTCAGATCGAGAAACTCTGAACTAATGAAAGTTTCAGACATTCATAAAGATTACGCAAAAAATTTCAGATTTAATTAACAATCTGGTGATTTTAGGAATTTCGTACAGTGAACAGCAAAAATCTGTTTCTGCGCAGCAATCAAAATTAAGCATCTTACATTAGAGGCTACTCTTGGCACAACAATGCGAGAAAATAAAGATACAAAGGAGTTGCTACAGAAGTAAACAAACTCCTTGACTCAATAAAAGAAAAATTGCAGAAAAATAAAATGGGTTGCCTCCCATAAGCGCTTTTCTTTAACGCCTTTTAGCTAGGCACAAAGCATGCATCAAGTATTACCAAGTGAAGAAGCATCAACATTGTGTTTGTTCGAACAATAGAATCATAAGGTGGCTTAATCTTCTTCCTAGGAAAGTGTTCCATACCTTTCTTGAGAGGAAATTGATATTTTATATTCCCTTCTTTCATATCAATAATAGCACCTACAGTCTAAGAAAAGGTCTTCCCAGCACAATAGGGCATGATGGATTGCACTCAATATCCAAGACAATAAAATCAACGGGGACATAATTGTTGTTAACCATGATAAGAACATCATCAATTCTTCCCAAAGGTTTTTTAATAGTAGAATCAACAAGGTGAACATCCAAGTAACAATTTTCCAAAGGTGCTAAATCAAGCATATCATATAATCTTTTAGGCATAACAGAAATACTAGCACCAAGGTCACACAAAGCATTGCAATCAAAGTCATTCAATTTCAATTTAATGATGGGCTCCCAACCATCTTCTAACTTCCTAGGGATAGAAGCTTCATGTTTTAATTTCTCTCCCTAACTTGTAGAGCATTAGTAATATGTTTAGTAAAAGCCATGTTTATAGCACTAGCATTAGGACTTCTAGCTAGCTTTTGCAAGAACTTAATTACTTCAGAAATATTGCAACCATCAAAATCAAAGTCATTATTATCAAAAGTAATGGAGTTATTTCTTCCTTATTGCTAGAAATTTCAGCATCTTTATCAAGGACAGTTTCAGAGTTATCAGGCAATTTAGGACATTTTGCAATAGAAGTGGAAACATTACCAACACCAACTATCTTGCCATTAATGGTAGGAGGTTTGTTAACACTTGAGTTTGAAGCATTTTCAGAAGTAGTAATAGTATAAACTCTAGCAATATTATTCTTTCTAGCAATTTCATCCTCTCTTTCCCATCTAGCATGCAATTCAGCTAACATCCTCACATTGTTATCAATTTTAACTTGTATAGCATTGAGAGTTTTGCTCTCTTTAACATCATGAGGCATGTTCTTTAGTTTCAATAAGTCAACATCAAGAGCAAGACTATCAACTTTAGAGGAAAGCACATCAATTTTCCCAAATTTCTCCTCAACAGTTTTATTGAAAGCAGTTTGTGTACTAATAAAATCCTTAAGCATAACTTCAAGATCAGAGGGTACACTCTTATTATTATTGTAGGAGTTACTATAGGAATTTCCATAACCATTGCCACTATTAGAAGGATAGGGCCTATAATTGCTATTACCAAAATTATTCCTATAAGCATTGTTGTTGAAATTATTATTTTTAATGAAGTTCACATCAACATGCTCTTCTTGAGCAACCAAAGAAGCTAAAGGAACATTATTTGGATCAACATGTGTTTGACCATTTGCAAGCATAGACATAATAGTATCAATTTTGGCACTCAAGGAGGAGGTTTCCTCAACAGAATTTACCTTCTTACCTGTTGGAGCTCTCTCGGTGTGCCACTCAGAATAATTAATCATCATATCATCAAGAAGCTTTGTTGCAGCACCCAAAGTGATGGACATAAAGGTACCTCCAGCGGCCGAATCCAATAAATTCCGAAGAAAAATTTAATCCTGCATAGAAGGTTTGGATGATCATCCAAGTAGTCAGTCCATGAGTGGGACAATTTTTAACCAATGATTTCATTCTCTCCCATGCTTGAGCAACATGTTCATTATCAAATTGCTTAAAATTCATTATGCTACTTCTCAAAGAAATAATCTTAGCAGGAGGATAATATTTTCCAATAAAAGCATCTTTGCATTTAGTCCATGAATCAATACTATTTCTAGGCAAAGATAGCAACCATTCTTTAGCACGTCCTCTCAAGGAGAAAGGAAAAAGTTTCAGTTTAATAATATCACCATCTACTTCCTTGAGCTTTTGCATTTCACAAAGTTCAACAAAGTTATTAAGGTGAACAGCAGCATCATCAGTACTAACACCAGAAAATTGCTCTTTCATAACAAGATTTAAAAGTGCAGGTTTAATTTCATAAAATTCTGCTGAAGCAGCAGGTGGAGCAATAGGTGTGCATATGAAATCATTGTTGTTCGTGCTAGTGAAATCACACAACTTAGTGTTCTCAGGAGTACTCATTTTAGCAGAAATAAAAACAGTACAGAAAATAACTTGAAAGTAAACTAGATGCAAATAACCAATTTTTTTGTGTTTTTGATAATTGAAAGCAAACAAGATAAAATAAAATAAACTAAGCAACACAAAAACAAAGTAAAGAGATTGGAAGCGTGAAACTCCCCTTGCAGAAGACTGCTGTCTCCCCGGCAACGGCGCCAGAAAAATAGCTTGATGACGTGAAACACACGTTCGTTGGGAGACCCCAAGAGGAAGGTATGATGTAGTCAGCAGCAAGTTTTCCCTCAGAAAGAAACCAAGGTTATCGAACCAGTAGGAGCAGCAACTCTTCAGAAGGTTGTCAACGGCGCCAGAAAAATAGCTGTCGCAGGGAGTCTGGACTGTTGACGTGGAATCTGCACACAACACAATCAAACTACTTTGCCCCAACGAAACAGTGAGGTTGTCAATCTCACTGGCTTGCTGAAAACAAAGGATTAAACGTATGGTGTGGAAAATGAGTATTAAATTGCAGAGAATGAAAAATGAACAGTTTACAGTTTGTGGTTGTTTAATCAGTGTAAAAGAATGGACCGGGGTCCACAGTTCACTATGGTGTCTCTCCATAAAAGATAACCAACATGTTGGGTGAACAAATTACAGCTGGGCAATTGACGAATAGTGAGCGCATGACAATGCATATACATGACATGTTGACTACTATGATATTTAATTGGGCATTACGACATAATACATAGACCGTTATCCAACAACATCTATGACTAATAATCCACCGCCGGGTTGTCATCTGAGTCCCCGTTGGTATTAAGTTGCAAGCAACGGATAATTGCATTAAGTAAAGTGCGTAATGTAAACAAACACATATGCCCGTGGACATAGCATCGTTAGGTTATCCCTAGTGGCAATAGCACATCCACAACCTTAGAACTTTCTGTCACTGTCCCAGGTTAAACGGAGACATGAACCCACTATCTAGCATAAATACTCTCTCTTGGAGTTACAAGCATCTACTTGGCCAAAGCATCTACGAGTAACGGAAAGCATGCAAGATCTTAAATAACATATGAGATAGATTGATAATCAACTTGACATAATATTCAATATTCATCGGATCCCAGCAAACACAACATGTAGCATTACAATAATATGATCTTGATCATGTAGGGCAGCTCACAAGATCTAAACATGATGGCACAAAGTGGAGAGACAACCATCTAGCTACTGCTATGGACCCGTAATCCAAGGATGAACTATTCACGCATCACTCCGGAGGCAGTCATGGCGATGTAGAAGCCTCCGGTGACGATTGCCCTCTCCGGCAGGGTGCCGGGAAGAGGTTATGAACCCTCCCGAGCTAGGGTTGACGACGGCGGCGTCTCTGGATCTTTTCGTGGATATTTGCTCAGGTATTTAGGGTTTTCGCGTCGGGTGGAATAAGTAGGCGAAAGGGCGGCGGCTGCGGACCCCGAGGGGCCCACACCACCCTAGGGCGCGGCAGAGGGGGGGCCCACGCCCTAGGTGCGTGTGGTCTCCTGGTGGCCCTCCTCTGCTGCTCCTTCGCTCCGTCAGGCGTGTTCTGGAAAAATAGGCACCCCCGTGCAGTTTCGTCCAATTCCGAGAATATTTCCAGACTAGCTTTTCTGGAATTAAAAAACAGCAGAAAACAGGAACTGGCACTTCGGCATCTTGTTAATAGGTTAGTCCCAAAAAATGTATAAAAGTGATATAAAGTAGATGCAAAACATGTAGCAATTGGTATAAAACAAGCATGGAACATCAAAAATTATAGATACGTTTGAGACGTATCAATCCACACGAAAGCTTTGAGAAAACATGATGCATTCTTAGAGGCATCAATGGGCGTAGGAAGAGATAGGCCGGGTTGACCATTTGGACAGGACCATTGGGACATACGGGCCAAATGATCATGTGTGATGTGTAGCATATATATATCATAGGCCCACTTTTCACATCCGTCTACTATATATCTTCTGTCATCTCACACATATTGTTCTCCATAAACCTTGGCACATGGTCACTCGTATCCAACCATGTTCAATTAGAGATCTTAAATATTATATTATTCGTTTGGACCATACCCGCAACAAATTTGTAAAACTAGCCCATCTCTACATATTTTTTATTTGGGTACAAAGAAAAGGAAATAAACATAATACCATAGGCATATGTGTTTACAAGAGCTCATTAATTAGCCTTTAATCATTTCATTACAGTCGACACTTCTATTTAATGGTATGACACAACCACATGTTAGCCTTATTTGTGAGCATTTCAATGTAAATAATTGCAATTATCCAAATTACTTGTGAATCCTTTGCTTCCTCCACGCATGCTTCCCCCAATTAGACCATCGGAGAAAAGCCCTCGAGTTTGGCACACTCTTGGGAGACGATGGCAGTGGTGGTGGGGCTACGCTCGAGTATGACCTCGTAGCCATCGGCCCATCCCTCCATTCCAGGCGCCATCACCTGCCAGAAGAGACCCCGGCACACGGCCCCCCTTTCCACACAGATGCGTAGATTGTGTCGTACACCATACGAAAGTAGTCGTCACGCACCGCCACCGTGTAGCCATTGGACCGAGAGGACCAACCGAACTCCGACACTAGCAGCGGCTTATGGAGATGCTTCTTTGCGTCCTTAATGTGGGAGGCCATCCACTTCTTCATAAACCTCACTTGTGCCTCATTGCTCGACCCGGGGAGCCATTGGTCGGGGTAGGAATGGATGGTGGCGAAATCGACAGTGGGGATGCGGTTGTTGGAGATGAAGTCGGTGCCCACGGTGGTGTAGCCTGGGTTGAACTTCTTGCGATTGGGCACAGACTCGCCGTAAAACCCTTCAAGGCCAATCTCCACCATGTGGTTGGGGTCGATGGACTTGACGTAGGCGGACATCAGCATGACCCAGCCCTGCATGGTTTTTCCGGAGAGGTCACTCATGAGGCGAGGCTCGTTCATCAGCTCCCAGGCGAATATGGTCGGCTCGTCCTTGTAAGCCACTCCCGTGAAGTTGTTGATTCTCGTGAGCATTTTCTGTTCAACATACATACACATAACTTAATAAAACAACGTAAATGCTGCACGGGCACGTACACAAGATGCTAACTACGATCGAGCTTAACCTGACGACATTCAAACATGAGTGCATTCTAATATTATTTGGTGTAGAAATTAGAATACACACGATTAAACGCATCGCTTGCATGCGTGCATGGACGGACCTTGATGTGGTTCATGTAGAAGCGTTGTGTGAGGCCGTCGGTGAAGAAATCATCATCGGAGCCTAGGA
The DNA here is from genome assembly GCA_947311845.1 of Poa pratensis. Classification (NCBI taxonomy): domain Eukaryota; kingdom Viridiplantae; phylum Streptophyta; class Magnoliopsida; order Poales; family Poaceae; genus Poa; species Poa pratensis. The sequence continues at coordinate 19,505,079 of CAMZMU010000111.1, forward strand.
AGTGGCCCTGGTCTCTAGCCACCGCACGTACTGATTCTTCCCGCCGAAAGCGTTCCAGTTGTTCACCAAGCTCAAGATCAAGTAGATCCCTCGTTTTTTCGCCTCTGCGATGACATAATCTAGCCCCTGAATATATGCAAAGAGGGCAATATACAACGCTTGATTATTTACTCCACATGCAGAGACATATATGTGCATGTCACTGTTCATCATGCGTTGGTACAAATTAATTTCGTATGAGATGATTAAATCCCATTGTTGGTAAAAACAGTCCATTCTCTATCCCAGGAAACTATTTACAACCACTAGGAACACAATGAAAACCTTTTCACTGGACAACACTAATACTGAGACAAAACAAAAGTGTAATAAGCAATACGTACCATTAATTTAAAACGTTGGTGTTATTGCTTAAGAAGATAAGCATAGCAATTAAACTATGTCCATCTAGTTAAACCGTACTACAGAATTCGAACGTTGCAATAGAGAGCTTCAGAATAGATGGAACGAAATCAATGACATCCAAAGTAAGACTGGCTCTAGCTTTGGCGTGTAATTAATATGCTCTCTAGCCTAGCGCGCTTGGCAGTTCAACGCGACCCAAACATACCATGAACGTATCCTCGTTGTACACGCCGGGGGCGATCTGCAGCGGCCGGTTGCTGCCGCCGTCGTTGAAGGCCATGGTCCTGACGAGCGTGGCGCCGAGGCGGGACGCCTGGTTCAGCGTGTCGAGCACCTTGCTCCGGTCGCCGGGGTTGGACCCCATGTACATGAGCCAGTAGGCGTTGAACCCGTGGGAGTAGAACGGCCGACCGCCCACCGTGAACCGCGTCCCGTTCGCCCTCACGAACCCGCCGGACCTCCTGGCCTCGCCGTGGTGCCCGGCCGCGAGGGCCAGGACGGCCAAACACGACGCGATCAATAGTAGCCGCTGAGCGGTGTTGATCCCCATGTCTAAGTATGCGAAACCGAAGCTGGCGCGGATGCAAGAATCGAGCAATTAGCTACTGTAGCCTATGGGGTGCAATGTTTGCGGTGATCGATGGATGGATCACTTTCACTGCGTGGATGTGGACGAGTACTGTGGATGATAGTACATGGAATGCTCGCGTTATATATATAGGCACGGGTTCTTGCATGGAGAGACGAAATAGGCAGCAGGTACACAGGTGTTTTTTCTTTTTTTAAAGCTCGAGGAAAGTTCTGGCTTTTCAATTAATAGTTGGCATGTACGTGCAACGCACGTTTCACAATTAAAGTGGGAAATTATAAAGGGCCGTCAATTGGAGAATAAGAAAGTCAAGGAGGAAATTTATACTATAAATATGTCAAGTAGTATGAAGTTGGTGATGACAGTACCGCCTCATCACCTTTGTTTTCATCATCCTAGTATGATATGTTAGAACGGGTACAAAAGGGAATTGTTAAAAATCGTTGGAGGCTTGGAGCATAAGCAGCTAGCTATCTCTAGTAGCGGATAGCAACTATATATTTTAGATTTTGCTGTAGAAATGGTAATGAAAAATATGATCAGAGTAGTACCTACCAATCGAAGTATTCAATTATTCCATTCCCAGATAGTCTTATATATCCATAAGAGCTGTGTGATAAGCATAATCCCTAATGCACTCTGTGTAGCTACTTCCCTATGTTCGCTTTCAAGCCTACAAATATTTCAAGAGATCGTATTTCAACACAAAGGTGCAGTTGTTATAAAAAATATAGCAAATATAGCACAAAAGAACTTATTTACGTTTAAACTGAATGGAGAATGTGGAGAAGGAACATGGAGATTTCACATCTTTACAAATTGGTGCAGATACTAATATTAACATCTCAGTGTATAGATTTTTTTCTACAATTGAACACAGATCCATTATAAAATAGGTCAAATTTATTTACAACAAATTGTGGACCAAATCTGAAATCATAAGTTGTCAAGTATACAACTGAAACTATCCAATTTCGGGCATAATATGAGAATGAAGTAATTAGTGCAGCATACCTGAACTGGAACCCTGACGGGAAGAAGAAAAACATGTATGTTAACAATAGTCAAGTTACATGGCCGAATTTTATATTTCCATGAATATTTAATGTTTAGTTTTTTTTTTTTAAAGTCATCACAGAGAATCTCTTGCCAAGAACAAACATGACCGCTAGCAAGTCTGCAAAATAATTTAAAGCATAAATAATAATTTCAGTAATAGAATTCTCATTATTTTTTCACACGTTGGATTGCATACCACATCCTTAGTTTCTCCATCGATCTGCACACATCTTTGACCAATTCCAGCAAGTAGATGCAATTCAGCTAAATGCAACAGTTTGAAACTTTGAAGCCATGGGGCTGAATTTATTAACCGACAAAGGCTATAATAAAAAGAGAAACCCTGTGTTAAGAGCTCCCTGGTTTTCAGCCAAAACCATCCAGGAAATATGACTATAAGACAGCAGGAACTGTTTAGTACTGAAAAAATAACTGAAGAATCGGCCTTTTAGAAACAAAAGTAATTAGACTTGTACATAAGTGGTATTCATCAATGACAGGTGATGTTGCAGCCAGCATCACCGTGCATTGCCAGCCGCCGGACATCCACCTCTTGCTAGCTTAGCTTTGACGTGAACTGATCGCCCAAACCTAACCAAATAAACCATCAGACAATTCATTAGATTATGTTTCCACTAATGTTTCTCAAACGGTGGAAGAATGCAACCGTTTCTGTCATACTGGGGGAACAACTTGACTTGCCATGAGTAGTGTTTGCTAGAGGACCGCTGCCCAGGAAGAGACTTGTTCATGAAGGTGGGAATAGGATTGTCAGTGCAGCATGAACAAAATTGATGACGGGAGGAGATCCAAGTATGCAAAGAATTGATAAGGTACGATGCTCAGCTGCACAAACAGATCAACGAATACTTAGAAACCAAATTAATGATTTTCTTACAATTTTGTCCAGGAAGAAGGAAACACCTTCCACTGCTGTTCTTGCACGTGTAGTTGTCGAGAATCGAGATGCATCGGTGACTCTCCGCAGATGTCGCCCACCGGATTCATGCTGCGACGCCAAGGCATTGTTCGCCCGCTTGCCTGGCAAAGCAACTCCAAACGACGCTTATTGTTTGGGATGTGCAGACGCAATTGTAGGTTTACTGCTGGTAGCCTTGGAGTCCATGCGTGCAACTCCATGTCAGCCACCTTATCTTGACGGCGTGGTCATATCAGAGAAGATCAACTCCACGTCGCGACCTGATCTTGACGGCGTGCTCATACCTGATTAGGTCGAGAGCAATGTTAGGAGCGGGCGGCATGGTGAAGAGGCAGATTGGTTAGGAGCGGGCGGCATGGGGTGGAACGCGGCTGGATGAGGCATATGAGGAATAAATCCTGTAGGAGCAGCACTTGCTGCTTTAAGTTGTTGTTCCAGCCTATCCTTTTCTGCCTTCAGGCTCACCTTCTCATCTCGAAGCTCATTCTTCTCCACCTGGAGAATATATCAGAACCTTTGGTAAAACCGAACCCACAAATTTAGTCAAATCTAGAATTTCTCAGATGCATGGATGGTAAAGTCAGCGAATTAGTGAAAGATGGCGTTATATAATTTGTGGCCACGAATGCCAGAGAACTAATTTGCCTGCTTAACTCATGTTATGGGAACAATATACCTTAAGGTCCTTGATTGTCTCTCGTAGATTCTCGTTTGATTCTTTAAGCTTTTCTGCCTCGCCTCTGAGTTGCGTCAGCATACGAACTGCATCACTCAAGATACTTGCTTTATCCAACTTAGCTTGCTTGCTCGCTGAACATACTTCGGCAGACCCGTGCTTGCCAGAATTCATAACAGAACATAATTCAAGAAACCTGCGATTGAAAAATTTGTTAGTTAATACAGACAGGGAAGGTAAGAAATACGTTTGCAAAGCAAATGAACCTTTTCTACATGGAAGGGATGGTTTAGGGGCATATATTGCCAGATGCCCATACCTATCATTCAGTTTATCCCTCCGCATTTTCTCACGGCAAGCTTTGGACTTTGGACCAGATGAAGACGGTTCATCTCTACCTCTGCACAAAATGAAATTTCTTAGCACTGCAAATCCAGTATCATCATAAATGATGAAATAACAGATGCAAGAAAATGAATAGTATATTATAAACTGGAGAATGTCTGTTCTGTTAATGACACCATTGGCATGCATAATGGATGCACATCGCTTAAACAGAATTGAATGAAATTCACTGCATTATGCCAACAGCTCACTATAACAACAAGCAATGATTAGCAATCTACAGTTACAAGCAGCAAGGATATGAGATGCCAAGATACAGTTTACAAATCAATTTTCCATAGCGAAACAAAATGTAAGTAAAGATACTACTTTCGAAAAGAAAATCAGAAGAGAGTAAGATTGACACCTTTTCCCCAAATTAGATCGCTGAAGACCACAGGTATCTCCACCGACATCCTCAATGTCAAGTCTGTCAAATAAACAGCAGTCAAGTACAAACACAAAAATAGGGCTCAAGTATGCAACAGAAGATTCCGCTGCTCATATTTCAAATACTGTGTGCTACAATACCGATATCCAGATTCATATTTATGCACATCACACCCATCTATATACTGGGCAAGGAGCAATGGAGCATCGTATGCCAGCTAGCATTCAGTACACAATTGTCCATTACTAAAAGAAGGGCACACCACAATCACTTGATCGCTAAAGTTCACGGGTATTATAGCCACAATCACCTACAAAAAAATCCATTGCAGAGCTCTATGCCTTGTAGAGCCACATCAACTGCAATCTCCCCATTAGGCAGAAGAGCGAACCACGCCAAGCTAGCATCAATCAAGGCTACAGATTAAATTGCAGAGATCAGCACGAGCCCCCACTTTATTTTCAGATTAAATTTCCAGATTGCTGAGACTCAATACCATGCAGAGCATACGTGTAGGGGTCGAACAACAAGAACTGCTACGCGTTCAACGCCGCCGGCAGATAATAAAGAAATCTACAGCGACAGCGACCTCGAGATTACAAAATTTCCGTACGAAAAAATCACAAAAACTAATGCAATCCACTCTAATAAGTAGCAGCAGAAGAAGGGGAAAAATCAGTTCTTTGTTGCAGTGTCCGTACCCTCCATCGCAGAAGGCGGCGAGGTCTTCCCCGTCGTCGCCGGCGCCTCCGATGAGGAAATCTTCGACCGGATCTCCGACGCCGCCGTCGTCCATCATCACGGCGGCCGGGGCTCCGGCCCGCCTGCCCGAGGAATCCGCGGCCGGGGCTAGGGTTCGCGGGGAGGAGAGGCTGTGGAGGGGAAGGGAAGGAGTGCGGGTTTTGCAGATAGCACCCTGGATGCGCTCTTGTTGCCACATAGAAGGGCGTTTCTGATTTTTTGCGGTGACAATCTCTGTAATATTTACGAAAACGAAGAGGTATGATGGCATTAGCAGTATTATGTGATTTGGTGGGAGGGCAAAACGGTCCAAAACGGACAATGTTGAGTTGTCAAACATTGGGACGATCTGGGCCGTTTGATCGGATATTGAAGGGCTCAGATTTAAAGTATCCCAACAACACAAGTTTGCTCTTTTAATAGTAGTATAGATATAGATGAAGAAGGTAGAATAGTTACAGGATAGCCAGGATTTGGGCATGGGGCTATGGGGGCGAGGTAGAGACGTAGCCAAAAAAAAAAGGGCACGCTATTGTAGTTTCCTAATAACCTTCAAAAGTACCCTTGCCAAGTCATGAAGTCAATAGCAAACACATCACAAATTTAGATCATAATGAGTCGAACTATGTCTCGTGCATTCATATTTTACTAGATGGTTTTTAGATAGGCAAGAGTTCATGCGTGGCGAGACGAAACGGGCCGGGCGGGGCATGATGCCGTGCCGACGCTTGTGTTGCGTTGCGTGTCAGCGTGTGTGCCTAGCTCGATGAAGTAGGAAGTACCCATCGGGCCATGCTCGATCGCGCGTCACATGGAAGGCATGTACATGTATAAAGGGGCGGTTATCATTCTGATCCTATAACTCGGGGCGCATGCACTTACCGGCTTGCAGGCACAAGACACATTGACATAGGTTCATCATAGATGGTGACGGTGTTGACAAGGTGTCTATCTAGCACACACAACACACACACATCACATGCAGGGGTGAAGCTCCCATTAGGTTAAGGGAGGACGGTCACCCTACCTTGATTTTTGCGAAAACAATAAGATGCACACATTTTTTTTCTTAACAATCTGAGTGGTTATACGTTACAAACAGACTCCGTATGAGAAAGTTATTCGTATTTTAGTGAACCCTACGCAAAATCGATTCCGAACCGAAAACAAAGACTAGATCTAGTCTAGCCGGAAACCAACTCTCTCTTTGCCATAAGTAATTATCAATCTAATAAAATTCAACTCTTAACAATGTCCAAGTTACGGTATTTAAGCAGAAATTGGAGCTATTTTGGCTGGCCGAAACCAACTCTAGATATGCAATAGATTATATGTTATGGTACTTTGGCATTGTATATTTTATTGGCTAAAAATCTAATTGCAATAGCATGGTTAATATCTTTGTTTAATGATGTCTAGACATGTTTGCTGAATTGGGGAAATTATGGTTTATAGCCCCTCTTGCAAGATGTCAATTTACGCAATGACATCACAATTCTAAGTACGGATGAAATGGTAACAATATATGAGAAATCAAGAAAAGGGGAAGATAACATATCATTGTTGATTATTTTTAACAGTGTGGACACCTTCTGTATTGGTATAGACTCTATTAACACAGATTTGACTATTTTTTAAATGAGACATGTTCAGACACTACACCATGGACCAAACCTAGCTAAGGGCAGCCGTGCTGCCGGGAAAAGTCACCTAAGAGGGCAATATCTGCCGGCAAAGACTTTTCCCCGGCAGTTCAGCCTGCCCGCTATAACCCTGCCGGCAAAGATTTTTGCCGGCAGTTACATCTTTGCCGGCAGATAGCCTGCCGTGCTAGCTCTGGTATTGCCGGCAGTTCTGTTTTTTGGCCGGCACGTAGATAAACTGCCGGGATGACTTCTGCCGGCAGGCTGGACTATTCCCGGCAGGCTGATTGCCCTGATACTTCTCTCAGTAATTTTAGCAATCTATCCTAATTCTTGCTTCGAGCCACACCTGGTTTTCTCTGACTATATTCACAGTACAACCAAAGTTTCACAACACATGCGAGATATTATACTTGAGCGGAAACATTCAAATATTCCATATAAAATCTGGTCACATAGTTGAAACTTCATGCATTTCTGGAACATAACACTTGATCTCAAAATGAACAATAGGAGCATATATATATATATATATATATGCTTCCAAAAGAAGTGAACAAGAATATCATCCATCAAGCGGTAACTGAAACAGAAATGAGAACTTGTACACTTCTGAACGGCACCAACCAAAAATACTAGTTCAAGATCACACGAACTCAGAAATTGCAAAAGTGACCTCTGCAACAACTTCTTGTGTTGTCAACCTGAAAAAAATGAAAGATGTAGTAAGCAAATTATGGTGCCAACGCACGATATTTTACTTAATTCAAAGAGTAAAAACAAATAGAAAGCCCATCCACATTTGAATATGATTTCAGTTTTCTACTTATGATAAATAATCAGAACGACATGCACAGGATTTGAGTGAATTTTGCTTGCACAGGTGAACATGGGACTTTGCTGTGAGGCATAACAGAACCATTACATGAATATATTCTAGCAGAACGACATGCATATTGCAGTCTCAAAGTCAATGTTGCTTTAATTAGGTACAGGCAAATTAATCTGAGTACTGCTAGTGGCTATTCTCTACTATCAGTGTCCAGCGCATGTACGTGAGACACCAAGAATCCTGACATGTATTAGTACAAGCTTGTTTTGCAGCAACGAAAAAAAATAGAAGTCATAAGCAATGTGTGCATGTGTTCTAGACAGTTCATGCATTCATGATCTTGGCCAGCAACGAAGAAAATAATCAAGTCAGTAATCATTCTACTATAGGTATGTTGACCTGTCATGCATGATATTGGCCAGCATAAACATGCAGGTTATAGTATGCTGCCGATTTGTTTAAGGCAATAGAATACCAACTGGTCGGAAACAGACCATCTACATACTAGATCACTTCTTTTCCGACTTTGAATCACTAAATCTGCACATGCATACTATAAGCATCAGGAAACAGGCCATTAACATCTAAAAATGCTTACGTGCTCTACTTATATATATATAAGTACAAGTCTCAATAGTATATTATGATCATCAGGAATGCATCAGCTAGCTAGCATGCATCAGGACGTGTCACTGTGATATATGACTGAACAACAGCATCACTAGTTCCAAACTTTTCAAAACTGAAACAATAAGCGAGGAAAAATGCAGCATTTATTTTATTACCTATTGGGGAGTTCATTCTTCTTGTGGTGGCGAGGCTTGCTTTGTCTTGGACGTGTCCAACTCCAGCTGCATATGAAGTAAAGATTTGTCAGAAACTTCAAACAATATTGATTATTGGTATTGCAACTAAAGAAAAACAATCCTACATGTTTATAAAGCCAAGCAATAGTTCTTCCTTGAGCTTGTCCCATGGTCATCACATTCCCAATGGGACGAGGCAATATGGCATCTCTCTTGATGATGTAGTTGACGACAACTTCACAACTTTCAGTGCCAAGCTCATGACCCCTTCGATCTTCTTCCTATCAGTTGATAGAATGGTAGCTTTTGCCACAGGTGTACTATGATCGCTGAAAATGAATTGTGAAACTCGAGTAAGAAATAAGCTGTAGCAATTATTGTGAAACTCGAGTAAGAACTGAAGTAGAAAAGGCCTAAGTCACCTGATGATTCTTTTGTGTAGCCGTTGCTTTCTTCTTCTTATGTATTTCATTTTCCCTCGTCTCTTGCAAGCCTTGATCCTTCTTCTTTTGCATCAGGTCTTCTTCTTTCTTCTTCTGCAGTAGCTCGTCCTCCTTCCTCTTGTGCAGTATCACATCCTCCTTCCTTTGTTGTAGTTCTGCTTCCTTCCTCATCTTCTGCTTGGCTGCTTCTTTTTTCTTCCTAATCAGTAATGATGCTTCTGCTTTCTTATTTTCAAATAGCTTTTGTGCTTCCATCAGCTCTTGCATCAGGACATCTTCCTCTTCAATGTTATGGACATCATGAAGAGAATTGTCAGCAGTAGAATACCCTGCTACACTAGCTTCAGGTTGAACTTCACTAGTATGGATGACAATATTGTTTACAGCACCAGGTTGGGATACCATCCTTCTCAGGTTGGCCATTTCTTCCATCAAGGCATCAATCTGAGCTTTGGTATCAACTCTGATTTCATCTATATCATTCCTTAGAATTTCAGTAGCTTGCCTAGCTTTGGCAGCTTCTAGCTCGGCCATTTGGAGCTTGGTAGATTTAAGATTTTTAGCTCCTGGCATACCAAGACTACTGGCAGTCGTTCCTAATCCTACGCCCCTGACATAGCCATTTCTCTCTTTCCCTAGTACATGTGACAAGATGTCACCTTGCTGAATGGATTTTTCTAACAGCTCAGGATGTTCTTCTATTGCATCATCTATGTCCTTCTACAATAGGCATTAATAGAATTCCTAGGTCAGCAATGTTGGCTCACAAGAACAACAGAATATATAAATAGAAAATATAAGTAATTTGCATAAACTGCAAGAAAGAATAAAATTACATACCAATACTTTTGCCGTTTCTTCATTCACAGTTCCGTCTTTGCGCATGTGTGTTCTAACAAAGACTTCATCTCTACGAGGAGCATATCCTTTCTCCTTGTGCTACAACAAGTACAGAAATAATACTAATCAAGACCACATTCAGAAATTGTGCTTAAGTTTACAAATAAAGGGAGCATAAATATACAATATCAGTCGCAACACGTGCATGACTCTTGCTTCCTGATGTATGTAAGACCTTTTGTGACTCTCGGTTCTTTTTCCCTTGTGCACTTTGTTTCTATGACAACAGTAACAATATAGAAACTATCAAAAGCTGAAGTGAACTCCATAACGTGTAATGTAGGTTAATAATAGCATTACCTTGGCTTCTTCACTTCTCCAAAATTCGATAAGCCATTTCCAATCATCAACACTTACTCTATCATCCTGCAACCTAAGAGAATAGAGTTCCTCATCAGTTTTTTCAGGCTTAAAAAACTTCTGCTTCAAATCTGCCTTGAAATCTCGCCATTTCTTATGAGCACTTCCCATGACATAGTCTTTGAGCTTGCCGTCTACAACATAATACTTCTGCAATGCATGTATTGGAACTATTAAACTACTACATAACATGGAATCAAGATACAATGAACTAGTATCCAACAACTAGAACATACCTTTAAGGTTGTCAATAACTCCTTCTTCTTTCCAACATCAACTAGTCTCCAGTCCTCATGTCCAAGAGGGATATGAGTTTTGACAAGGGTTGCAATGAAGTTGCTGAATTCTGAAGCATTATCCCCATTTGGTTGTCCTTTTTCATTGAATGACACTGGAACTGGTGGTTTGTTGGCTCTGTCATACACAATGTGCATTCTAGTGCGCTTTCGACCTTTTTTTCTCCTTTTGTTGATCATCCAAACCAATATCTTGCATATGGAAACAAAATAACAAGTAGTTACAGCAATTAAACTACTAATAACTAGCAAAGGACATGACAAGTTTCAGCAAAGCAAACATGATGGTGACATAGATACCTTCATCTTCTTCTAGTTGGTCATCTTCATTATCAGAACCAGCTATAACTGATTGGGATCTAAGCACTCGTGTTGTTTCTGGAATAGCAACTTCTAAAGATCTCTACAGAGGATAAGACAAGTTTCAGCATAGAGGAGCAAAATGCAAAAATCAAACGTCGAGAAGTTTTCTAATCACCTTCTTCCTTTGTTTTTGTGCAGGAGCAGTCTTAGTGACTGTATCAAAATCCCTAGCAAGCGCAGAAAGCCTCAAACTGTTTATTCTCTCAGCGTTTCGTGCCACTCGCGCATCTCGTGCATCAGACAATGCTTGCGCCTCCTTGCTTACCCCTTCTTCCCTTAAGCCCTTTTTTTCCTGGAAAGACAATGCAATAACATTAGAAAAAATATATGCAATTTGAAGCAGGCCAGTAAATAATGAAAGTAAACATCACACTTTGCCATCTCTTTTGCAGAAACAAGCACTCCATCTATATCTGTCCTAGTAGGCGGTATGTCTCTAAGGTCAATGGTGAGAGTTGCAGTAGGATCCAGATTAAGCACTGTACGTCCATCTGCTTGCTCAGAATTCCCGTCTCCGGTGCCAAACATATCATACAGGTCTCGCTGGTTTGGTGGTTGTCTAACAGCCAGCCAATCTGGAGCAAGAGGATCTTCAACATAGTAAATTTGAGTTGCTTGAGATGCTAGAATGAATGGTTCATCACTCAACTTATGCCCTTTGTGGATTAGATGCTTGCGGTGGACATCTGTGATACCAAATCTATCAACTTTTATCCATTTTACGCCATCAGTGTATTTTTTGGTGTGCCTAGGCTCGTCCCTCCAGCTTCATGCCGCAAGCGATATGGATAAGTTAAATGATATGGATATATGCTTGTAAGTGATATGCACCTTCATGAAGCGCGGGACACGGAACATGTGTGACGTAACGGAAGATATATATGATACGGAGGAATAACGAAAACAAAAGGGTGTGGATGGACAGTTGTGCGTTGCTAGCAGCTCATTGGCCAAGTGGACTTCAGGCAGAGCCATGTAGAAGCATGAATGAATGCAGGAAAAAAGGTTTCGGTTTGACAGGACTCGAATTTGCTTCTGACGCATAACCGTTTCCCGTTGGAAAGGCCAGCCGTCCCGGACACACCCGAGAGGGATAGCCGTCCACGTCCAAGCATTCTAAAACCCAAAACCAATAACTTTTCCCAACCTTTAATTTGGAAGCATTGTTGTAAAGGGTGCGTGCATAGACGCGGCGATTTGTGCACCCACTACCCAAAAAACATTTTTCCAAATGTCAAAAAATTCAAAATAAAAAATTTGCATGTAGTCCAACACATTTCAAGTCAGCACAAAAAGTTACGCGAAGAAAAAACTTTTTTTGCAACCTGTGCAAAAAAGACAAATTTGGACATACCGAAATGTACATATACGTGTCGGAATTTTGTCTTTTTTGTATAGGTTGCTAAAAAAGTTTTTTCACCATGCCAATTTTTGTGCTAACACATCACGCTGTAACGTACATCTGGATTTTTTTCTGAAATTTTTTGACATTCTGAAAAAAAAAACAAAAATAAATTAGCTAATGGGTGCATCTAGACCCACCACCCGGTTTGAATATCCGTGCATGAATGGCCTACATTAACTTGCCGCTGTCCAATTCAATATCTCAAGGGTACGTGCAGCTCTGTCGACTTCTTTCAATCCAATATCTAAACACTGAAGCCCCAGTGCTTGCATTACATACAGAATTCCATGGCAAGATCCACATCAGGCAGAACAAGAACCAGCCGACCAATGTGGCGTGTTTAAGACTAGCAAAAAGCTCGAGATGGGAGCTTCCTGACCTACGTGGTGCAGTTCTACAGATGTTGCATCAACGGAAGATACAGAGCACCGAGGTAAGTAATCCATATCACCAACAATGAGTACACTTTGCTCAGTGATACTGAATTCCATGCTCCGCTTCAGTGTTTCAATCGTCAGACAGGGTGCAGAGCTCTCTCCTAACTACTCCTGCTACCTCCAGTTTCAACAGCAAGATACTGTTTCAGTCTTTTGCTTCAAGATTCGCCGTCTAATTTGAATTTGTTGGCTGACTTGACCTGCAAAGTTCGATAGATACAAGAGAAGTATTAGTAGAAGTTCCATTAAATCCCTACACAAGCTTTTTGCCTATCAAAATGTACAAAATTTTGCAAGCATCAAACTACATGCAGGAGCATTGGCCCTAGAACTACAACATGGCACATCTTTTCAGAACAAAATATCAATCCCGTTTTTTTTCCTTTAAAAGTTTTCAAAAGACCTTTATGAAGGAAATTGCTGGCATGGCAGACACCGTGGTGGTGAACTGGTGATGTAGCCTGGCCTATGCTTTTTCCAAATATGTATTGTGTTAAACAGAAATCTAGATACAAATGACCAGCAAAGTAACTCACCCAAAAGTTTCTACTTCATCGTAGACACCAACCATGTCAGAACTAGCAAGCATGATAGGTGAAACAGCAGCTGAAAGACTTGCCAGTCTTGCTCAAGTAAGATGCCTTCTTGGTCGCCCTCACACTACATTGATCTTCACTGACACCACATTGATCTTCACTGACAGAAACAGTAGTACGCATGTCTTGTGCTTTCTTCTGAGCGGAACGTAGTTTTCCCACAATTCTATCCATTGATGATGACCTTTTCTTTTCAAGCTTCATCTATAATAGAGGGCAGAACGTGTAAGTGTGTAGCAAAGGCAAAGAAACCTTGGCGATAATACAAACATGGCTGATGGCGTAGAACCAGAAAACAATACCTCCAACTTCCGAATTGCTGCTTCTGCTTTTGCTTTCTGCAGATTTTCCCAAGCAGTGATCTTTGCTTCCTCCCTCTTGCACCTTAACACCCCAAAAAGACTAGGTATCAGCAACAGGATATGCCACAATTTGTATCCTAACTACATGCGTTCCAAATTATAAGATGTTTTGGATATTTCTATGTTGAGTAAATATGGACTGAAATGAGTGAATCTACACACTAAAGCGCGTCTAGATACATGCAAATCAGAAAAAAGCTAAAACATCTTATAACTTGGAACGGAGGAAGTATGCTTATGCCTAACAGAACCTGAGTACGCCAGAAACTATTATCTATTGTGCAATAGGGAAACAGAGCCATGTAATGGATGCAACCATTTGAAAATGGTTGCACAGGATTTACTCAGCAAGTATGGATAGTGTGCCAGTAATAGGCTATGTATGCATGAGATGTACTCCCTCCATTCCAAATTAGATGAATTTCATTTGGCCACATGTGGATGTACCTACTACCTAGACATGTTATCTAATTTGGAACGGAGGGAGTATTAGGTAGCCGCCTATTTGGTTTTGATTCAAACTCTTTATAAGGATTGATAGTAATTTTAGTAAAAGGCTGTGTGCATCACTTTGAGCAGAGGTTGGGGGTCATACCTTTTCAGAAAAGATGGGGGAAACAAGACTGACTTTGAAGTCCAAAATTGGAATATTGTAAGTGCATTTCTAGTCCATCAAACAATTGGGCCAATTGGTGCCGGTATCTTGTTATTATTTGCCAGCTTGCTAATTATAAAATATTAGTGCTTTCATAATCTATGTCCTTCTGTTCCAAAGATGGTAAACCCTCTTGACATATACTACCTCTGTTCCTTAATATAAGATGTTTTGGAAGTTCAATTTGAACTGCCAAATGTATTATATTAAGGACCAGAGGTAGACCGTAGTAGTATAACCAGAAGGGAACCTATAACAAGTAGTCCTATCACATCATAAAACACCTTTGATCATTCAATTGCATTTATGTCTTGATATCTGTCAGTGTTTGCTGAAGAAAGAAAATGAGTAAATCGCATTCAGTCCCAGAACTGGAGTGTGGTATTTTCAGTCCCAGTATTTTCAGTTGACTACAGCTGAACTTGGAATTTCATTGTGCAAGTTTATCCACCCCATAGTTAACTTACTAGGACATATGGGCATGTCACAAGTAGCATATCAACAAACCCCACAAAAGACAGATCTATAGTCAGTTTACAAACACTAACATGCATTCATTACACTTCCTACCCAGATGCAGTCTGTACGCTCTATACAGCCGAATTAGCTTCAGGTTGGGAGCGCTGAATGACATTTTCTTGATACATCCAACCAACATTTCCAGGAGCAAATCATTTATGAAAATCTTGCTGGGGACTCGTACAGCAGGATGGGCTCTACAAACTTAACGGTTATAATATGCAATGAAAGCATCATGCAAAATCAGTTTACTCGTATAAATAAATGGAAAACATGAAATAAGAACTTACTTTGATATGCAACTTTCTTTTTCATCAAAAGATGGAGCCCGCGCCTCTGTAGTCTTCTTCCTCCATTCAACAATGTTTGTTGATCGCTTATCAGAACCCCGTGTTACATGTCGCTTGGACCACCGGGTAACAGTTACTTGATCATCTACCTGCACATCCCTAACTTCAACTTTAGATGTATGACCATTTGGTTCTCTAATAGCATGTCCTGACGGCAAGCTGGAGCAGGAATGCCTCGCTTTTGGGGAGGACGATATTATACTGTCATCAGGACTCATTTGTGTGGCAACATCTTTCTTTACGATTGGACTGGAGATCTCAGAAGTTGCTCCTTGTGGGCCTTGTAAGCTATCATCTGTGTACAGGTACGAAGATAGTAAGATTGATTTTCGCAGTGCTGAAGGATTGGGCAGTATATGTCAAAATATACCCGGAGCTAGTTTATTTGAGCATGCAAGATTCAAGTACATAAAACTGGCACCAGATAAGTCTACTGTAGGTTTCTAAATTACCTGAAGCTATTTTATTCGAATCTTACAAACTGAAAATAACAGACTTATTGCACCCTACCATTCGTATATATGATCGTGAGAAAGCCTTCTTTTGAAATGTCAAACCTAATGCAAAGTAGAACGGCTCTAGGATGTGAGATACACAAAGATTGTAGGATAGAGATGTAGAATCTGCTAGTTGTCTAATTTCAATGTATTGGCATGTACAAGTTCTATCCTATAATCCTATCCATACATTATATAAGTATCTTCTCTTATTGCATCTAATTGAACAGGCTAAATGTGAAGCAGCAGAAATGTTTTTCCTATCATAGGTTCTTATGACATTGATGAGAAGGAAGTAACCCAAACCTTGTGCAGCTTCCTCTGTGATATGAGCAAACGCAGATGCCTCCATAAGAGTTTCTGTCCATGCATGTGTACTTGCTGATCTCCATATATACGGCTCCTTCTCAGCCGAATACGATCTACTGCTGCCATCATCCCCACATCTGCCTCTACCACTGCTGAAGTCGCCATTGCGCACATGGTCCGGCATGAGAACCCCAGCAGAGAAAGGCGAATGAGCCGCAAAGCTAGCCGCGGCCAGAACACCATCGAAGCAAGGAATCATCGGCGAAACAGACGCATAAGCTCCCGGAACACCAGCTGAGTTCCCAAGCGGCCCACTCTTCGATTTGGGCCGCCTCTGGTGCGGCGCCGGCGCCGACATCCTCCCCATCCCATCGCACGAAACCGGACTCAGGATCCACTTCTCGGCATCCTCCCACTTCGACGGCAGCTTCCTCCTGTTGTTGAACGGAAGCACAACCCCACTGCCCCCGTACCTCCTGTTGGTGCTCGCCCCCTGCGGCACCCGCTCCGAGCTCCACCCCTTGGGGTACTGCATGTTCCCGGCGCAATGCCGGTTGTAGCTCGGGGTCCCGGGGCTCGGGAACGTGCCGGTGCCTGATCTGCTTCTAGATGATGTCGTCGAGCTCTTGCTCATCCCTCCCACGGTAGCCCCCAGCAAGCACCTCGGCGAGAGCACGAGCAGTTCGATCCCACCGAAAGCGTCGCCACCGTTGAGCTCATGCGTGACTGGCGGCCGCACCAGCGCAGCCCCTCCGCCCTGAGCTGCAGCTGCTTCTGGCACTCTGCCAAGCAAATAAAGAACGATTAATCCCAACAACAGTGAGCAGTCAATTCAGTTCAGAGTTCAGACTTCGCCCAACACAGATGGCATTATGCATACGCCGGGGGTGGTTACCTCTCAGCGAGTTGGAGAAGTAGTTACCGGCCGCCTCCGCTGAGGCCGCCACGTCGTAATCCTTCGCCTCCTCCTCGTCGGCGCCGTCGTCCTCGTCTGGGTGTGAAAGGGGTTAGCTATGGCGGCACAAGGAGACAGGACGCGGAACGTGCGAGGCAGTGGGATTTTCGCTTCACCCACCTCTGGGAGCGGTGCTGGTGCCACGCGAGGCGAGGCTGCCGTGGAGGTGGAGGAGTCCCGGATCTGGATCGGCCGCGCCGCGTGGCCCCACCGCCGGCTGCGAAAGGCGCCAAACAGGGGAGCGTCTCAGCTCAGCAGAAACCAAAAATTCCAGGGCACCGCACAGTCGGTAAACAGCAACACAGCACAGCAAAGCCGAAACCAGAAAACAAAATCGAACGGCGAGCGCGCCGCTGCCGGCTTACGGATGCAATGCGAGGACGGCGAAAGCGACCAAAAGAGCAATGATAGAAAAGCGACGGCGGCCAGGCACGAGCGCACGCGAGCAAGCAAGCAAGCGGCCGCGCGAGCTTTTTTCGAATCTCTCCTCCTCGCCCTTTGTCTTCTGGCAGTTAGGCGGAGGAGGAGCGTTGGAGTTGTACTGACCTCGGAGGCTCGCATGGCCGCATGTGCGCGCGCGTGCTCTGGATCGGATCTATTGACCTTGCCGAACTATAATAATCCGCCGGCCTGCCTAACCGCGAGCCACCACGGCGGAGACGAACGGCAATGCGGAGGGAGGAGGATAAAGGGGCGAGAGATTTTATTTACTGTGGGTGGCGGTGCGGGGCGCCTTCGCCTCGGCGGCGGCTTCTTCCGCCGGGAGGAGGCAGGGTGGCGGCGCTCGGTCGTCGCTGGGTCGGCGGCGGCGGTGGGGAACCCTAGCCCGGGGGCGAGGCGAGGCATGCTGGGCCGCGCGGTCGCATTCCCCGAGGACGCAGGCGAGCGCGCCAGGGCCAGGGCGGGGAAGTGGACAGCGGTGGGTTTCTCTTCTCTGTGGATGGATTAAAAATGGCGCGTGGGAGGGAGGAGGAATGATGCGGGTGGTGGGTTTTGTTTCGGTGCCGGGCCGGCCCGCGACGAGGAACGGCCGGCCGGACACGCCGTGCTCCTGCGACAATTGTTTAAGGAAACCTCTGCAACATTTCCGGCAGCGGTTCACCGAGAGCTTCCACCGGTACGTTTCACATTAGCGGCACGCCACCGCAGCTGCAGCGCACCGACGGCCCCAGCGGCGGCTCTCGCCCTCTCGGTGGTGGGTTTTGTTTCGGTGCCGGTGCCGGGCCGGCCCGCGACGAGGAACGGCCGGCCGGACACGCCGTGCTCCTGCGACAATTGTTTAAGGAAACCCCCTGCAACATTTCCGGCAGCGGTTCAACGGGAGCTCCTTCCACCGGCACGTTTCACATTGGCGGCACGCCACCGCAGCTGCAGCGCACCGACGGCCCCAGCGGCGGCGGGCCCGCGGGCCTGACGCGAGAACTCGTGGCTAGGCGCCGCATGTCAGCGTGAGCCTGCTCGCGCTACAGTGGACGGAGAGCGGGTCCCGGCGGCGTCAGCAGCTGTTTTGACTTGCGCGAAACTTTCTGTCTGGACTGGACTGTTCATACGACGACGACGTACGTGTACCGCGTTCACACGCACCCGACCTCCTCCCTCCCGCACGCGGTGCACGGACCCGCCTGTCAGACAGTGGGGTTCGTCACGTGAGGTGTCCGGCGAGCGCGTGTACTGTTTGTACTCCTGGTAGAGCCGCGGGGCCAGTGCCATTGCTTGCCAGCCAGGTGCGGCAGCCGCGTGCTCTGTCCTGCGGGGGTCGCCACTGCAAACCATCATCGTTTCACACTGACTGCTTCCCACCTCGCTAAACTCAAATCACATTTTTTTACGACCCAAACTTTCGGGCGGCGATAGGGGTGCCACTGCCGAGTGGAATTAACATATCCGCTCCAGCCTCCAGGTTCTGAACATACGGAATGGCCAATCAGACAATGGCATGCTTTGTGGCTTTGTGCCAGTGTAAAAGATGGTCTCCGGTTAAAGTTAACAGTCTAGGGAATTGTGGCATCATTGCACCTGTGCCCCGTGTTCCTGCCTCCGGTGACATAAACAGCCTGCGGCATGGTGGGCGACGACTCTTTTAAGGCCGGAGCGAGTCACGTACAAGTGCGGTGACCATCAATGGTGGTGCCGCCCGTGGTAGCCAGCACCAGCAGTGCCGCGCGACGGATGCAATCAAGCCATGGCACGTCATTTCTTCCGGTACCGTACCATCGATCGCTCGCTCGTCGGCTCGTCCCGGCTTTGCACCGGTGCTCTTTTCATGTCACAACAAATGCTCCGGCTCCACACCGGGATGGATGATGATGGATCGGGTATCTGGCTTAGTGCAACAGGAAGATGGACACACAATTCTGGGATTTATTTAACTGCAAATTCAGGGCCCCTTCGGTGTAAACAAACTAGTGCTAGTGTTTAAACTCTTTTCCGCTTGATGGTGATCTTAATTAGGCGGTGCAAATAGTGCAGGATATTTGGCCCCGTAACTGGATTCTTAGTTATAAAAGTTCCAACAGACACAGCACACGCGCTTCTGGTTTGGTCCATACAGTACACGATTCAGAAAATATTCTTAATGGTTTGTCAAACATTTGTGAGCGAAAAATCCGTCAGTTTTCACACAGGTTACACTTGTTCCGCACCCTATTTAGAAATGGCACTGCCGTTTCAAACCTGTTTCGGAAAAGAAAAAAAAAATCTGGTGTTTCAATCCGGCTTCAGTTAAACATGTGGTACATGTGGTTTTAGAATTTGAAAATATGTATCGTTGGTTTCTTTCTCAAAGGACACATCAACGATCACAGTTCGAAAGAATTGTTCAGAAGTTGCAAGCTATTGTGTGTTTGGAGTAGAAAAATGCTTGGAAACAACTGTTTTCCAACAACACGTAAGCACAGTTCTAAATTGAGCGGACTGAAATCCAATTAGGTACTCTACAGATTTACACCACACGGCACCGGCCAATTCCTTAGCATTCACGGGATATTTGTAGCAATAGAATACTTGAGGATTAATATGCATGGAACTGCTTTGGCTTCGCCACACTGAATAATGCAACTGAATGAGCGCGAATAGGCTGATCCAATAAGAAAACCAGGATTTCAGATTTGACTAGCAAACAAAGTGTACTGTAAATATCGATGCAAGCCAAATGAAGTGCACGATCTAGCTCTGTAGGACAAGAAATGCACTGTAAATTATGATTGAGTAACAGAACATTTTTTATCTTATCTTTTCTTAAAGCATCCTGCCACTAACCTTGTACGGAGTAATAATATTCACCATGTTACAGTTACACGTTCGGAAGTTAATATACAGCCAGCCTTAATCTCTAAGACTCTCGATTCGGAAGGGCTACCAACGCCGCTTGCAAAAGAGGAACCAGTTTCAATCTTAGACTGGACAAGGTGCGGCTTATAGACGACAGTTCATTTTCAGTGAACGAAGCATCGCTCTCTCCCACCTGCTGCTGAGCTTGAGCAACCTGGCTTTCCAGGTAGCGTCGCACACTGGGCTCGACGACATCTACCAGACCAAGGGATGCGGGGGTGTGCATCCATCTCGAGATGACAAACCCAGCCAATAGATACTGGTCATTGAGCACCAGTTGAGATATGAAACACGGGAGCAAGACCTTACCAAACAGTAAAGACCGAGATGTCTCCGGCATGTTAGATTCAGATTCCCAGTGTGCGCAGAGATCACTCTGAAATGACCTCGCGAGTTGTCCGACTAGATGGCATATATGCGAGAAAAGTTTAGAGTATCCCTCCTCTGAAGCGATCTTCTGCAGGGCTCCGGACGACATAACCAACGCCAGCAGCTCATGGCCGTCAGCATTTGATGAGGTGGAGACAGCAGCTTTTTCCCTGATTTTCGCCTCAACCATTTGCAGGCACTGCACCTGTGGAGCTTCGTATGGGAGCAGCAGCATGATTCTGAGAGCCATGAAGCAGTTTGGCGCAGATAGGAGGAGCTCAAGCAAGCAGTGTGCTTCCTCGTCCTCTAGTAATGTGCCATGTTTTGAAGATGCTCGGTCTAGAAGTTCAATGATCTTCTGGAGCTCGCCAAGCCCAGCAAGTTTTCTGATGATCTCCATCCAACAACTGTGGAGAGGATGGACAGATGATGACGCACCATCTTGCTTGTGTGTTGGATTCTCCAACTCTTCCGGTAGGGCCTCCCAGCCATCATCCCATCCATCACTCCAGTCGCTTGCTTCTTTTGGCGATTCTTGAGGCGCGGCATATTCTTCTTTGGAAGAGAACAATTGCTCCCACTCTTCTAGCACTGCCTCCAGAACAGCAACGCTCTTGACGGAAGAAGCGCGTTCTGACAAGTGTAAGAAGCAAGATACTGCAGATTCAAGACTCAACAAGTCTTCGGGCGTGATACTAGCATCTGGAAGAACTGCAGTGACCATCTGACTAGATCTGAGTGCCACTAGATTTGCTGTGATGCTGCTAGAGGGAGTCGTACCCTCATCAGCTATGGAAGCACTTGTTCCAGGCTCATACCATGATTCCCATGGCTCAACCTGGGAAACAATCTCATTTGGAAGGCTTTTGAGGTTTCTTCCTGTAATACACTGCATCAGCTGCAGAGCATAGACACGTAGTTGGTTACCTAGCTGCATGTTCTCAGAAAATGTTATCAACTTTCCCCAGACACCGGATCTGATCATTTCAAGAGAGCCATCATGTTCCCCTATTGACTGGCTCAATGAAGACAGTAGCTTATGCAGCAATACCTGAGACTCACAAGAGCCTTCGATCAGATCAGACAAACAGCCATCTGTAGAAGCACCATAAAGCTCTAAAAGATCCAAAGGACTCCTCGAGTCTGCAGTCACACTTTCCAAATGCTCCTGTCCTCCGTAGTACACTTCAACTACGGTTTTGAAAGCACATCCAGAAAGAATCATAGCTCGGCAAATGTGTGACGTGTCCGTTACCATTTCATTGTTAAAGCCAGCTTGTACAAACATGGAGATGGCATCCCAACCTTGGTGCACTGTTATCTCATCATTTATTAATAGCTGTCTGAAAGCACTCATGCAGTGAGATAACCGGTTCGGATCCAAGTAGCCTCTCCTTTCATACGAGCTAACAGTTGACTGCCTTGGTATGTCATCAACAAGTTTAACCCAAAGCGTTATCAGCATACAGAGAGATTTCTTCCATGAAGGTTCATGTGGATGGCTTCTCACTAAGTTGGAAGGAAAACATAGTGTGCAATACCTTCCAATGATGTATGAAATATCTGTGGCAGGAAGAGTTTGGATATACTCCTTGCAACTATCATAGTTCAACTCAATTTCACAAAGAAACTCTTGTAACTTTTCACAATCTGTGCTGTTTGATCGTGCTTCATTGCGTCCTTCTAAAGATGCCAACATGCCAAGAACATAATGCTTGTAAACACCTTGACGTGATACAAGACCCTTAGCCTGTACGTCAACATACATACTCACAAGAGCTTGTACCATATCAGCTAGAGCACTGACGGTTGACGCATGGATATTCTTGCATACCTCTACATTGAAATGTTCAAAGTTCAGATTATCCAGGCTAGCAATGTTTTTGTAGTTTAAGCCCTCAATCAAACAGACTTTCTTGCACTCTTCCTCCAGGACCTTGTAATACTGAAATGGCTCAAGCTTATGAGTATGGACATGTTCTTGGTATGTCAATTCTATCTCACTAGTCCTCTTAAGATATGAATGGCATGCTGAAAGGATGCCAAAGATGTAGGAGAGGCGTTGCTTATTATAACCATCGATCTCTGGGTAGACATCTGAATATATCATATCAATCACCCCCTTAGCTGATTTGACAATATCCTCCCGGAATTCAGAAATTTCATTCAGAATATCGTCGTTATCCCAATATTCAGAGACAAGAGCACAGCCCAGAAATCGTAAAAGCACCTACAATTAATTCAAGAGATAATATAGATATTAGATATGAGAAGCTTACATCAGAAGGAAACTAAAACACAAGAAAATTCTGCATAGACTGCAGAGAGAGAGAGACCTCAGTTCGCTGCAAGCCATAGTTCTCGGCTATCTTTACTGCTTCCTTTAGTATATGTTTTCTCTCCAGCTTCACAGAGTCAACAAAGGAGAAAACAACCTTTTTGATATAGTTAGCATCGCCAGATAAGAATCGAGATGTGTCTATATCAGGCAGTACTTCTTTTAGCACTCTTGCTTGATCAGCCATCCGTTTCTCCTCTTCTAGCTTTGATTTCCACTCTCCCCAGTAAGTGGCATGAGCCATATCAATCTGGTCTAAATCATCTGATCATAGTAAAAGTAAAGATAAAGTGAAAATCATATAAATGAACAGCATCCCATGAAAAAACAGAACACTGGACTAGATGAGTATTCACAAAATAAACTGAGGCGGTGATTCAGCTATTGTCTTGATATACTGTTGTTTTTAGTGCACCTACCTGAATCTATCGAGGTAAACTTCTCATGGAATTTGTGAAGCAGGAGATTTCTCCTCTGTTCAGGAGTAGAACATTCTTTCTTCGAACTGTTGAGGGAGCTATATATCATTCCTACATTCATTATGCTACTAATCTCTTGATAACATTCTCGTTTTTTGAGTTCATCCTCTATTGTTTTCACTCCGTTGAAAGGGTCCATGAGATTCAGAAGAATTGAACAGGAAAGAACATAATCATCTTCATCAACCGGAGGCTCCATTACAGACTTCGCAAGAAACATGATTAGATCATCACTGGGAGCAAAACTATTTACACCTAACCAATATATGATGCTATTTGTTGCCTCCATTTTTGTTGAAAATCGATATCTCCTGGTGGTATGATTTGTCTCCCAAGAACGTTTGTTACCATCATGCACCTCACCATTAGACAACTTTAAAAGCCATGGCAATTCCAGTGCAGAGAAGGACAATAGTTTCCTATTTTCTGCAAAAGTAGATTCCCAACTATATGTATCATCATTTGTCAAGTCCATACAAACCTTTGACAGCATTTCTTTAGCAATTGCCACGTGATCGTGATTTCTATCATGGCTAATGTCTCCTCTCAGGTCAAGTATGTCTTGCACACTTTGCACAGGAAGTGGTGTATATGTAGAGCCATCAACAAAGAAATTGGGAGGGTTTGTTCCTGTTAATCCCATTAATTGCTCAAATTTATCATGGACATCAAGTTCCTTCCAAGCATTCAATAGTTCCCCTACAGATTCTCCATCACAATGACTGAGGGAGAAGCCCAATAGCTTTTCACGGGTACTTGTATCCAAATTGTCAAGCTGAGGACCTCTTGCAATTGCAGCGCATAAATCCCAGACTTCACCATGACCCTTTTTAATCAAATTTAGACAGAGATCAAAGGCTAGCTGGAGGTCACCATTTAGCACTGCTTCTCTAGCGATAGCCTCCACAACAGCAGCTATTTCTTCTTCACTTCTTAATCCTAGAAGTTTAGCAACATCAATAATCTCTTCAAAATGAAGATATGCCCCTGTTTGACTCGTAATCACCATACGGATGATCTCCATAGGATCCTTTACCTGTCTGAACTGAACGGGAAGGATAGTCACCCCTAGATAAGGAAGTCTGACAGTTAGAGCATCAATTATATCAGTTTCTGCTTGAACAATTTTGCTATTTGGTAACAGGTTTAGGCATTCCCTAGCCTTCCAAATCTGCAAATGATTGTACAAGCCAAGTTAGTAATATTAATCAATGACAACATAACCGGTTAGTATTTGTATGAAAAAATAATTTAGTGACATGAACTTACTTCATTGCAGGACAAAGTTGAAGCAGAGAAGAAATACTCCCTTGCAGCTTGGATAACGAGATTTTCACCTTTTTCTGTGGACAGAGAAACTGCACTAGTACCTCCAAGATAGTTTCTGGCTAGTGAAAATTTACCAGCTTTTAGAAGCCCTCTTATGAACTCTGCGAGCATATATTCTGAATCAAGAAAAGGAAATGCTTTTTCTTGGAAGAGTTTTAAATCACGCCACATGTTAGCCCACTCATTGTCAGATCGAACAGGTTGACGTCTGCCAAATTTTGACAGGATCAGCCGTATAAGTTGTTTTACATTCTTCTCGTCTAAGTGAGCAGTAAGGAAGAAATGCATTGGCTTTGGTACCTGACAAAGTAGAACATGATTTAATACAAATAATTTTGTAATCAGTTAATCACATCCAGGCATCCAGCAATCTACTAGCACAAAACTATTGATAACAAGTAAACCACAGTACAAAAAGGAATACACTGCTACCAGAGCTTCATAGTTTACTGGGAGGTGCTAGCAAAGCAGTTAACACTGTATGCATGCCTATGTGAAAATAAATAAATATCTGAAGGAACCCAAGGAAATTCAATTTCATAAATTTCAAAAAAAAATATTCAATTTCATAGTGATTTAAGCAGCAACTTTTCTTTGAAGAGATATCAGTACCTGGTAATAAGCAAAAAGCCTCCCTACTTCTACATGGCCTTCAGCAACTTTTAGTGTCTTCTCTCCCATTTCAAAGGATTTTATATTATAAGAATCGCCTGCACCATCACTCAGACCAGACAAGATATCAGCACACACATGCTGCAAGTCATCATAGGAAACCACACAAGTGCCAAGAGCTTGCTTAGCATCTTTCCAATTGAAATCTTCTTCAGTAGCCAATAAGGATTTTTCTCTCTTTTCCTTATGGAGCAACTTTGACAAAATTGATGACATGGTATTCCACTGGTTAGTCGCAGAGCACACATAAATGCAGCGAATAGCTGTTTCAATCATTTCATCAAGATCCTTGAAGAGCCCAGAAATTGGTGACTCCCCACAACCATTTTCAATAACACACAAGCAAATGGACAGCTCATTTTCAGCAGCAACCTCTTTCATCCATCTAGTCAGGTAGGATTCTTCTTGTTTGTCAGCATTACTCGATGAGATCAAGGGCAACCTCTTATTCATAAAAGGGATAGCCATATCGTTTAGTCGCTGCACAACTGTTTCTTCTTTGGCTCCTTTGAGAATGATTTTAAACTTTTGATAATCAGGCAAATTTTCCCAGGTCGTAAGGTTCATTACAAACTCATTTAACTCGTCAGAATATACAACTTGAAAGAGGTATTTCATATCATCCAAGAATGACTGCAGCTCCACAATACCCTTTTGACATGCAAGCTCTATCATGGCAAGACAATTTTCCAGCTGTCCACTTAAGCAGTCAATGTCCCTAGCTCTGCTCATGTACCACTCCGAAAGTTCAGCGACAGATGGCCATAAGAAACCAGTAGAGTGCTTTAAAAGTATTTCTGTTCTGACCTGTCCCCTCTTGTCCAATTGACCAGGAGAAGTGTTCATATATGATGCCATCTGCTCGCATTCAACCCAATCACCATCTCTTAATATTACAATACTAGGAGGATGTTTCCCAGGAAGCAACTGACTATAAGTCTGTACAGCAATAGTTTCTGGAATCGCAGATAAAACACGTAAAATGTCGGAAGAGATAGTATATGGATGGCGCTTCATGAGAAGATTAAGGGCTCCGATTTTGCCACTTTCAGCTAGAGAGACAGCAGTATCGACAAGGGGCGTCAAACGGAACTTGTTATATTCGCCAGCTGAGAACCTAAATAGAAAGAACATTTAGCTACAAGAAATATGTAAGTCCCCTGTGCAATCAACTTGTGAAGTGTTTTTCCATGAGATCTAAAACTACTGTGCAGTGAAGTTGGAAATTGACATTCTAACGAAGTGGTAAATCAACCTGTAAGAGTATAAATGTTCGAGTCACCAGCTAGACTGGAAAAAATCACAAAGCATTCATTAACTACCTCTTATTTTCCCTTTTACTTCATGCAAATATACCAAGAGCCAACTTGGCATTACCGTATGCTCATTTGGAAATTGCAAAAAGTGAAAAGCATAATTGATTTGCTTGAGGGATAATTCAGTATTCAAAAGTATATATAGCATGTTTAAAAAATATCCGATGGAGACTCAAAATAGCCAACGAATGTATGATGGAATAATTTAAATAAATTCTATTTGCAAACTTTTGCATGATCAATATGGTTCAACATCTGGAGTATAGTTGTGAACAGTTCCACAGTGAGCTGACTGCATTTATTATGCAAAGAGAAATTGTAAGAATGGCAACAACACACCTTCCCATATTAATTCCCAAGAATGTCTCCAGCAAGTCATTGTACCACAATAAACGAAGCCTAATGATACGTCTGTCCCATGTTGAGCCCTCATCGGTATTATCCTGATCCGAAAAGGTGTAACGGTTTGTTATACGAAGGCCAACAGAAAATAGGGCTTTCAAAGCCTCTTCTGTAGGTCCAACTTTATTCACACATTCCGATAATACAAATGCTTGGTCTTTGATTTTTGCCAAGTATGATTGTATATCATGAATATCTCCAGTAGAGTGCAACCAGCATGCTTTAAGCACGTCATCCTTATCTAGATTATACTGGGAGGCAAAATCCAAAGCCTCCTTTTGTTGATTCTTCCTGACGAGGATGGAGTACATCTCCAGTACGGTAACTTTGGAGAATGATACAAGACTCCAAAATATTTTATCCATCTTGGTGTGTTGATGATCCCCAGGAGCACTATCCATTTGTCTACTAGATTGTAAAACAAATGCATATCCTTCGATAGCCGTTGCCTTTTCCAACAGTGGTGTAGACAAAACAGGGTCATCTTTTGGAATTATCATATGCTCAGCAATGCTGTACATGCTAATCCTACCATCTTCATGTACTGCCATGAGAATATTATCTGTCCACCAACAGATGTCCTTCACAGCAATCAGGCACGTTCCAGCGCCACTCCCATGAGGATGAAGCGAAACAGAGCGCATATTACCATCAAGCACAAAGATGTTGACAGAACCATTCAAATCCAATGTCGCAATACACTTGCCCTGAGGTGAGATTCTGACTTTCGGAAGTGAGAGCAATGTTTTTTTATCTGTAGGAGGTGAAAAGACCCCTTCCAACTGCGCACTCTGGAATGAAAGACTAAGTTCCAGATCTCCATCGAAGTGCAATACATATAGAAAATTTGATCCTAAAACATAACAGAGAAAAAAATTAGAAATAAGGGTTCCCTAGAAATAACTGCAAAATTTGGGCAGAAGCTTTTGGTTTTTAAATCCACTATATAAATTCTAGTGGGATACCGAAAAAAATCATGATATATTCTTCCAGGATGAAAATGTTATTATCAACAGAAAATATTAATATACAATAGCTATATGCGGAACATCCCTACATATGCTATAGAGTGAAAAGCAGATATCTAGTGATGGATGTAGCAGCAGAGAACAGATAACCGCAAAGGTGTACCTGAACAGCCATTGGAGCTTGATGAGAGATTGGACTCCCCAACTAGGACCACTAATGAATGATCTTGATGATAATCAGCACACAACAAACTCTGAGGTAACTGAGGAGGCCTAGTTGACGGCATGTCTTTAGTCACTATCGAAACTTGGAATAAACTAGCCTCTGGTTCTTGAGTGTAATCAAATTTATGGACAGTGCAATCAGTAGTAAAAATGTAGAAACCCCTATAAAATGTATTTACAAAGACCATATTAGCTATTCCCAAATGTTAGCAACAATTACAAATGGCATCTTTAAAGGAAAGGCTCTAACTGCAAATAACAGAAAAACACCTTTGTGAACTTGAAGCATCCTGAGGACGCAAATCGATGATAGGAGACGATAGTTTCAACTGATTGCTTGTTCTCTTAGTTAATGCATCTCCGTTTTCCTTTATCAGATACAGTGAATCTAAATCATCCACCACACCAAAAATGCCTTGGTCCTCCAGCCAGGCCCCATTTGTAAAAAAGGCCATTTGATTATTATCTGACCAGAAAAAATTGGAAATACTTGTTAAGTACCATATCACAACAGTTTTGATAACTACCATGCATCATAATCCTGTGAAAACTAATGCAGCCCAATGCACATGAAACAGTACTGCAAGATGCACTGCCATTTCATGCAAGAATTGCAACAAAATCTACTGTTACGGCTCATAAGCTCTGTGAAGTCTGAATCTCCACTGCATGTTTGAGGATATTCAAAAATAATAACTTCTAATAAAAATGTAGTAGACATGAAAAAATAATACTCCCTCCGTTCCTAAATGTAAGCCTTTTTAGCATTTTTTTGGCCCATATGTATCTAGACATGTTTTAGTGCAAGATTCACATATGGGCCAAAAAAATGCTAAAAAGGCATATTAGGAACGGAGGGAGTAACAAGATGTTCAGGGACAGAAAAAACTTTCAATAAGAGTGCAACTTTTCTTCCTGAATACTTGGCGTGGAAAATATAATTTTCCATCCAGCTTCTCTACAAGTTCATCACAAAATTCAAGCCTCAGCAAATCCTTTATATGAATTAGCAAGTAGTAGCAAGCCAAAAATTGTGCTGCCACGGCAGCATTAACCTATGGTAATCAAATGATCTGAAAGGGCTTAACCACATTCCTGCGCAAACTAATATTTACGAATGCTATGTATGAGCATCACAGGTGTAACATTCTACACAAGGAATTGTACCCGTAAGAGCTTGTACAGTTATTTCCAACGAATTATAGTACTACAATACTCAATGCAACATGGGAACAAGTAAGATGTTCACTGACTTGTATATACGCCGCAGGGTGACACATAGCCGTCGCCCTTTTTCAGGATGGTAATGCGGTTCCCAACAGCCACAGCAACGTACTCCGCATTCGGCGAGACGAACAACGACACTGCATTGTCCCTCTTCCTCCGCTTGCTCCCCTCCTCAAGTGCGCGGTAACTGCTCCACCTCTTCCTGAGCTTGCTCACGCCTTCCAAGGGAAGCTAGCGGTTAGGGGCCTTTCCTGGATGGATAGATATTTGGAGGATTCGAAATTGGTTCGAGGGTACATATATGAGGTAAAGATCCAACCTTGGAAGGAGAGATACGAGAGGACGCCTCCTCCTTCGCCTGAACTGCCACCGCTCGCTTGGGCGATTTCATCTCTTTCCTGTGGTTGGTTGCAAGAATTAGATAACAACAAATGAAATAAAATGCAGCGAGCGAGCTGTTGTAGCCCCCCGGAGGGATGCAGGATATGGATGGGCGAGGCTGGTTGAGGTTTCCGCACTCACGCAGGGATTTCATGGGATCCTGACGCATGGCGGCCGATCTCGTAGAGCGCGTCGACTTCCTCCGCCCCCATCTCTCCGGCGCCGTGACCGTTCCACGCCTCGCCGCCGGGTGCAGGGAGAGGCGGCCGCAATCGGGCGAGCAGGGGCAGAGCAGGGAGGGGCGACGGCTGCGCCGACACGAGAAGGGGATGGACGGCGCGGAGGAGTTACCGGCGGAGGGACACGGCGCCGCCGGGTGGTCTCGTCGTGGGAGCGGACGGCGGCGCTCTCTCCCGGTGAGTCACGAAGGGATCTGTTCGGGAAACGCTAGGCGTCGGTCGGGCCCGATCGGTCGCCTGTCGGTCGGTTTCAACTTCAGACGGTTTTGTTGCGCCAGATCGTCGTGGAAAAGAGCTGGCAGCCATTTGGGTAGTGGGTTAATTTATTTTTGGTTTTTTTTTTCAGAATGTCAAAAAAATCCAGAAAAAAATCCGGATGTACATTACAGCGTGATGTGTTAGCACAAAAATTGGCATGAAAAAACTTTTTTAGCAACCTGTACAAAAAAGACAAAATTCTGACACGTATATATACATTTCGGTATGTCCGAATTTGTCTTTTTTGCACAGGTTGCAAAAAAAAGTTTTTTCTTCGCGTAACTTTTTGTGCTGACTTGAAATGTGTTGGACTACATGCAAAAAAATTATTTTGAATTTTTTTACATTTGGAAAATTGTTTTTTATGCACCCACTACCCGTTGTGAATATCCGTGGCAATTTGATCTTTTTGCACCGACTTTACTCTGGGAGTTTGATGAATTGCGCTGGCTTACGTTCAAATTGATGTTTTGCGCTAAACTTTCTCTAAACTTCATATTTATCCCTTTTTTTAATATGCTAGTGGTGAGTCTTAGGATTTTGGCTTATATCATCATACAACAATGTCCATTCAAAAGTCAAAAGGCAAAATCATAAAGCACCTAATTAGGTGTTTTTGTGACTTATAATCCAAATTTAAAAAGTCAAAAAATAAGCCCAACCAGACAGGTCTGCTCGGCTCTTGTTAAATTGGTCCTTTCATCTATGCCCGTCTTCCTATGACGGCGATCAGGGCCGACAAGCACACTCTAAAAGCTTTCGATAAGCTTAAAAAGGGCATGCTCTGAAATTGTAGTGACATGGTGAGTGGAGGCAAATGTAAGGACAGCTAGTACAAAGGTCTAACGTCCCAAGAAACTTGGTGGGCTTGGGATGCTCAACCTGGAAAAATTATCTAGGGTCATGTGGCATGAATGGGTTTCCCGTGACAAGTCATGTCGGACACGCCAAATGACGGCAACGAGAGAAACCTCTTCAATGCGGCTACCAGGATGTCGGTGGGTGATGGGCACAAAGCTTCCTTTTGGGATCCTCTTGGCTAGATGGCATCCCCCCTAACGTCATTGCGCCTGCCCTCTTCAACGCTTCCCGACGCAAAAATAGAAAAGTCTACGACGCACTCACATATTTCACATGGATATCGGATATTGTTGTGGGGAACTTCACCACCGAACACATTGCAAAGTTGATCCACCTCTGGGGCCTTATTTAGAAAGTTGCTCTCACTCCTGGGATTGACGACACCATAACTTGAACGCTCACGACCAACGGACCTACACAACCAAGTCGGCCTACCGCCTACCAGGCTCGGTTTATCGGCGCTTCCTCATGCCCAGTCATGGGCATTGTCTGGAAATCTGCGGGGGGCTCCTAAGTGCACTTTCTTTGCTTGGCTTGTTGTGCCAAATAGGCTATGGACCTCGGACCGCCTCGCTGTTAGAGGTTGGTCTCACCATGCTACCTGCTATCAAACTAAAACGGCAAGACACATCTTTTTTAGTGTCGTTATTCCAAGAGGGTGTGGGCGGACGCTGCTACATGACTCAAATACCCAACACTGATACAGAACCTCGGTTCGAGAAGGCTAAATGTCTATGATGGCGCAACACTGACAAAGATTACTTTTTGGTTGTACGGTCTTTTCTAGTTAATTTTGTATGCACAAATGGCAGGCGTGTTCCACTAAATATAATAAATGTAATGGATGAAATCTTTTATACTATAACACTATGTATCGTAGGATCGGTGTAGAGACTAAGCATTGCAAAGGCTCATATCATGATGTGCTTAATTACCTCTTTCTTTTCATCTTGTACTCTGCAGAATTTCCGTTTACTCTCCGTCAGAGTACACTCAGCTGCACCCGTAATAGATTGATCGTGTACTCTGCAGAATTTCCGTTTCCTAGACGTCAGAGTACACACAGCTGCTGCACCTGTAATATATCATCAACAGAAACATGATCAATCTACGCACGCACAAGGTTAATTACCCAGACCAGCAGGAACAGGCGAACTGCATGCAACGCACCGGCGGCGAGAGGATCATTAGGAGGCGATGCCGGGATGGACGGCAGGGTTGCCTGGCACTTCGCCATTGGTGTATGAGCGGACAGATCCAAGCAGTAGCAGGGAGGAGATTCGTCTACCAAGTTGACGGTGTCGCCGACGTTGAGCTCGCGTGACTCCAGATTCGTGAACAGAGAGATGATCGGTCTGTGGGTTTCGCCCGGATCGATCAAGTTAAACTAGATGAATACACGGAAGAGAAAACTTTAGCCAGGGCTGTCATGCATGCCAGTCTATTTTCCTTTATTTCTCAATATCTCAATACAATCTTCTGATTACAACCAGCGGCCAGCCTCGTGTATATATACACGCGGCTAGACCAAGGACCTAGACCTGTTCAGATTGCATCTGAACTAACAAAAAAAACAAGCTAGACCAAGGTAGAATTCCAGCCGGACTGTACAAAACTAGAAGCCGGAAGCCGGCGCTCCGTTGAGTAGATCGATGCGTTGTTGTGGCTCACATTGGGATTTACGGTAACAGTAGTCTCAATTATTTCCAGTTCGTACAAATTTCCAAAACCTCCATAGAGACGGGAAGGAAACGTGATCAGTACGTCTTCCTCAACACAATTATAAAATCCCAAGAAAAGAAAAAACAAATATGTGACCAGGTTTTTCTTATTAGATGGTGAATTCTTTTTCTACTTCTATTTTTTAAGAAAAAAATCTTTTATATATCTGTTGAAATGTTAGACAATTTTCGTATGAGATTGATTTCCGAAAGCAACATCACATGTGCACTACATCCGTTCTCTCGTAATTAAATTGTGACCCACTGAATGGGTTGCAATGTATATGTTACTAATTTTACTATCGTAAAACTATAATTTTATATTTATCAATGTGAAATAACATGTATAGTACATGGGGAGATAGACAACATTAAATACACTAGATAAATGCTTACATGATAGTTGATATATGTAGTCTTTCGTATCCTCCATCTGAAATAAACTAGACGCGCCCACCTCGTGTCCTACTTCAGGTGTTACTGGAAGGTCCCGAGATAAGGTATTTCCGTAGTAATCAAAATCTTGATTTTTAAATGAAACTTCTATAAATGTCTAATTAGAGACTCGGTATGTTTAGTTGTTCATCTTCGGGTGAAAGGCTTCATACAATTCAGAGAATTCTCACTACGCAGGGAGCCAAGAGATGAACATCAAAGTGGTGAGACATTCTTACTCTAGAAATGAAAACTAAACTACCCCTTTAACGCTCTCTAGCTTTACGTACATATTCAACATGTAGAGTGACAAAACAGAAGCCTTCCAACCTACTAGTGAGGATGAACCTATAATAACTTATATATAAACTACAATTAATTATTATCATCAACATTTGTTATTCAATTTGATTACATTATGGAAATGTTGATGTACTACTCTCACGAAGGTCACTAAGTGTCCGGAAGATGTTGTGAAAGAGATTAAGGGTACCACTGTAGAAAACAACAAGTCCTACCCTTCGGTGCACTACCAAAACGTTCACAAGAAGGTGAAACTGAAAAGTTTTTGCCTACTTACTACACTGAGAAATTTTACTTCATGTGTGGACTCTTTATTTTGCATAAAGGAAAGTTGGTTCAGGACCTTGTGAACAGAGCTTTGACATGATTTTTTTTATCTCAAGGTGACCCATGGTAAAATGGTAAGTAAATCGATTGGAGAAAAATTGATTTAAATGTTCTGACTATATTCATTACATGTATACTTGACTACTTGTATGTTACAGAGTTCGTCTATAGACTAACTTCAACAAAGATCGCACAATCAATTATCTACTCGAGTACCTAACCAACAAAAATAACTGGACCATCTTGGTGGCTCTAGGTTAATAGTGCCAGAAACAATTGCTTGTACGTCACACGTCAGTTGGGAACCCCAAGAGGAAGGTATGATGAGTGCAGCAGTAAGTTTTCCCTCAGTATGAAACCAAGGTTTAATCGACCAGTAGGAAAACGAGGTTTGCTTCGAAGGTGTTGGTGAGGAGTGTAGTGCGGCGCAACACCAGGGATTCCGGTGCCAACGTGGAACCTGCACAACACAATCAAACTACTTTGCCCCAACTTAACAGTGAGGTTGTCAATCTCACCGGCTTGCTGAAAACAAAGGGTTAAACGTATCGAATGGAAATGATGTTTGTTTGCATAAAACAGTAGAGAACAATGATTGCAGTAGATTGTATTTCAGATGTAAAAGAATGGACCGGGGTCCACAGTTCACTAGTGGTGTCTCTCCAATAAGATAACTAACATGCTGGGTAAACAAATTACAGCTGGGCAATTGACAATTGATAAGTGCATATAACATGCATGTGTGAGCTGTGGTGTCTACTATGAGATTCATTTGGGCATTACGACAAAGTACATAGACCGCTATCCAGCATGCATCTATGCCTAAATAGTCCACTTTCCGGTTAACATCCGTACCCCTTCCAGTATTAAGTTGCAAGCAACAGACAATTGCATTAAGTAATGTGCGTAATGTAAACAATACATTCATCCTTGAATAAAGCATTGCTGTTTTACCCCTAGTGGCAACAACACATCTACAACCTTAGAACTTGCTGTCACTATCCCAGGTTAAATAGAGGTTGAACCCAACTATCATGCATAAATACCCCCTCTTGGAGTTACAAGTATTCACGTGGCCAAGGCTTCAACAAGTAACGGAGAGCATGCAAGATCACAAATGACATAGACATGATAATATAATATTCAGCTCCACATAGGTATCAATATAAGTCAGATCCCAGCAAACACAACATGTAGCATTACAATAAGATGATCTTGATCATGATAGGCAGCTCACAAGATCTAAACATGATGGCACAAGTGGAGAAGACAACCATCTAGCTACTGCTATGGACCCATAGTCCAAGGATGAACTACTCACGCATCACTCCGGAGGCGGGCATGGCGATGTAGAGCCCTCCGGTGATGATTCCCCTCTCCGGCAGGGTGCCGGGAAGAGCTTCAGAACCCCCCGAGTTAGGGTTGACGACGGCGGCGGCAGCGAATATGTTCTGGATGAAAGGCTCGGTGTTTTAGGGTTTTCGCGTCTCGGGGAATAAATAGGCGAAGGGGCGATGTCGGCGGACCCCCGAGGGGCCCAAACCACAGGCGGCGCGGTGGGCCCCTGCCGCGCCACCTGTGGTTTGGCCACCTCGTGGCTCTTCGTCTCTCCTTCGGACTCCGTGTACGTGCTGGAAAAATAGGGACTGGCCTTTTGTTTCGTGCAATTCCGAGAATATTTCCAGAAGTAACTTTCTGAAACCAAAAACAGCAGAAAACAGGGAACTGGCACTGTGGCATCTTGTTAATAGGTTAGTCCCAGAAAATGCATAAAAGTGATACGAAGTGTATATAAAACATGTAGCAAATGGTATAATATAAGCATGGAACAGCAGAAATTATGGATACGTTGGAGACGTATCAAGCATCCCCAAGCTTAGTTCTACTCGTCCTCGAGTAGGTAAAACGATAACAACAAATAATTTCTGAGGAGACATGCTTTCACACAATCTTGATCAATATATTGCAAGGCTCATGTCATGAATGAAGTGACTCAAAGCAATGATCTATAGTTTGCTAACAAATAGATAAAGAGTAAACAATGAATCATATAAGCAAAAACTTTTCATGAATAGTACTTTCAAGACAAGTATCAAAAAGTTTTGCATAAGAGGTAACTCATAAAGCAATAGATTCAAAGTAAAAGGCATTGAAGCAACACAAAGGATGATTAAGTTTCAGCATTGCTTTCAACTTGTAACATGTATATCTCATGGATAGTTGTCAACATAAAGCAATATAACAAGTGCAATAAGTAAATATGTAAGAATCAATGCACACAAAGTTGACACAAGTGTTTGCTTCTAAGATAGAAAGGAGTAGGTAAACTGACTCAACATAAAGTAAAAGATAGGCCCTTCGCAGAGGGAAGCAGGGATTAAATCATGTGCTAGAGCTTTTTAAGTTTTCGAAAGCATATAGAGAGCACAAAATAAGTATTTGAGAGGTGTTTGTTGTTGTCAACGAATGGTAGTGGGCACTCTAACCCCCTTGTCAACCAGACTTTCAAAGAGCGGCTCCCATGAAGGACGTTATTTCTACCAGCAAGGTAGATCATCCCTCTTCTCTTTTGTTTACACATGTATTTTAGTTTCTTTATAGATGACACTCCTCCCAACCTTTTGCTTACACAAGCCATGGCTAACCGAATCCTCGGGTGCCTTCCAACATTCACATACCATGGAGGAGTGTCTATTGCAAAATTAAGTTGCTTACTGATAAATCAGGGCAAAACATGTGAAGAGAATTATTAATGAAAGTTGTAATTAATTGGGGCTGGGCACCCCGTTGCCAGCTCTTTTTGCAAATTATTGGATAAGCGGATGTATATGCCACTAGTCCATTGGTGAAAGTCTGTCAGAAGTAAATGACAAGATTGAAAGATAAAACACCACATACTTCCTCATGAGCTATAAAACATTGACACAAATAAGGAGTAATAAAGTTTTGAATAGTTTAAAGGTAGCACATGAAATATTTACTTGGAATGGCAGGAAATACCACATAGTAGGTAGGTATGGTGGACACAAATGGCATGGGTTTTGGCTCAAGTTTTGGATGCACGAGAAGCATTCCCTCTCAGTACAGAGTTTAGGCTAGCAAGGTTGTTTGAAGCAAACACAAGTATAAACCGGTACAGCAAGAATCACATAAAAACATATTGCAAGTATTATAAGACTCTACACTGTCTTCCTTGTTGCTCAAACATTTTACCAGAAAATATCTAGACCTTAGAGAGAACAAATATGCATCCCAAGTCTCAACAAGCTCTACGGTAGTTCTCCACTACTAGGCTTTAACTACATGATGCAAGAGCTTAAACATGATCTACTTGAGAGCTCAAAACAATTGCAAAGCATCAAATCAAAACAAGACAATGATCTACAAGAATGCATATGTCTTTTCCAATACCAACTACTACATGTAGCATTTTCTTTCTTCCAAACAAACACCAATAATTTATTAAACATAAACTCTCCAAATGATAATATAATGCAGCAAGAGAGTATTTATAAACAAGTGCTAACAGCTCGAAGAGATGCATGAAAAACAGGAGCTAAAAGCACTGCAGTAGCTAGTTAAGAATACTCAACAAATATAAGTGAAGAACATGAGTATTCACATGAAAAAGCGGAGCGTGTCTCTCTCCCACACAAGGATTGCTAGGATCCGAATTTATTCAAACAAAAACAAAAATAAAAACACACAGACGCTCCAAGTAAAGCGCATAAGATGTGAAAGAATTAAAATATAGTTTCACTAGAGATGACCTGATAAGTTTGTTGATGAAGAAGGGGATGCCTTGGGCATCCCCAAGCTTAGACGCTTGAGTCTCTCTGAATATGGTTGGGATGAACCACGGGGGCATCCCCAAGCTTAGGCTTTTCACTCTTCTTGATCACATAATATCACCCTTCTCGCTTGATCCTTGAAAACTTCCTTCACACCAAACTCAAGACAGTTCTCATTAGAGGGTTAGTGCATAATCAAAAATTCTCATATTCTGTAATGATACAATCAATCCCAAAGCTTCTGGACATTAGCTACAGCCACCAATGCTTTGTGGAGCAAAGAAATCCACACAAACACAGTAAAAGAGCGAATGCAAAACAAAAGGCAGAATCTGTCAAAAACAGAACAGTCTGGAATGACGAATTTTTTCGAGGCACTTAAGTTGCTCAGATGGATCTGGCCTAAAATAATGAAAGTTGCGTACATATCTCAGGAATATGCGTGATTTTTCTCAGAATTTTTTGAATTTTCTACAGGGAGATAAGCTCAAATCCGTGACAGCTAAAAATCTGTCACTGCGCAGAAATCCAAATCTTGCATCAACTTTCAATATAGAACTTTACTTGGCACAACATTGCGATAAAATAAAGATACAAAGGAGTTGCTACAGAAGTAACAAAATCCTTGACTCAAAGAAAACAAAAATAACAGCAAATAAAAACGATGGGTTGTCTCCCATAAGCGCTTTTCTTTAACGCCTTTCAGCTAGGCGCAGAAAGTGAAAATCAAGTGTTGTCAAGAGAAGAAGCATCAACATCATAACTTGCTCTAACAATAGAGTCAAAAGGTAACTTCATTCTCTTCCTAGGGAAGTGTTCCATACCTTTCTTGAGAGGAAATTGGTACCTTATATTACCTTCTTTCATATCAATGATGGCACCAACAGTTCGAAGAAAAGGTCTTCCCAAAACAATAGGACAAGATGCATTGCATTCAATATCCATAACAATAAAATCAACGGGGACAAGGTTATCTTTTACCGTAATAAAAACATCATTAACTCGCCCCAAAGGTTTCTTCATAGCATTATCAGCGAGAAAAACATCCAAATAACAATGTTCCAAAGGTGGCAAATCAAGAATATCATAAAGCTTCTTGGGCAAAACTGAAACACTTGCACCAAGATCACACAAGGCATTGCAATAAAAATCATTCACCTTTACCTTAATGATGGGTTCCCAACCATCTTCTAATTTCCTAGGAATAGAAGCTTTAAGTTTCAACTTCTCCTCCCTAGCTTGCAAAAGAGCATTTGTAATATGCTTTGTAAAAGCCAAATTAATAGTGCTAGCATTGGGACTTCTAGCTAATTTTTGCAAGAACATAATAACTTCAGAGATGTTACAATCATCAAAATCAAAATCATTATTGTCAATGGTGGTGGAACCATTGTCTCCAATAGTTTGAAAAATTTCAGCACTTTTATCAGAAAAAGTTTCAGCAGTTTTAGGCAATTTCAAACGCTTAGCAGAAGTAGTAGAGACATTATCAACACCAATAACATTACCATCAATAGTAGGAGGTTTACTAGCATGTGAAACATTAGCATTACTAGTGGTGGTGATAGTACAAACTCTAACTATACTATTCTCTTTTTCAAGTTCTTCCTCTTTTTCCCACCTAGCATGCAATTCAGCCAACATCCTAATATTATTATCAATTCGAACTTGGATGGCATTTGCTGTAGCAAATGACTTAATATCTTTAACTTCATTAGGCATAACTTTCAGTTTTAGAATTTCAACATCATGAGCAAGACTATCAACTTTAGAGACAAGATCATCAATTTTTTCAAACTTTTCCTCAACAGTTTTATTGAAAGCTTTTTGTGTGCTAATAAATTCTTTAAGCATAGCTTCAAGATCAGAGGACACACTTCTATTGTTGCTGTAGGAATTACCATAAGAATTACCATAACCATTTGAAGGATAAGGCTTATAATTGTTGCTACCAAAATTATTCCTATAAGCATTGTTGTTGAAGTTGTTGTTTTTAATGAAGTTTACATCAACATGCTCTTCTTGAGCAACCAATGAAGCTAAAGGAACATTATTAGGATCAACATGAGATCTACCATTCACAAGCATAGACATAATAGCATCAATCTTATCACTCAAAGAGGAGGTTTCTTCAACAGAATTTACCTTCTTACCTTGAGGAGCTCTTTCGGTGTGCCATTCGGAATAGTTGATCATCATATCATCAAGTAGCTTTGTTGCTGCACCTAAAGTGATGGACATAAAGGTTCCTCCAGAGGCTGAATCCAATAAGTTCCTTGAGGAAAAATTTAATCCTGCATAAAAGGTTTGGATGATCATCCAAGTAGTCAGTCCATGAGTGGGACAATTCTTCACCAAAGATTTCATTCTTTCCCAAGCTTGAGCAACATGTTCATTATCAAGTTGTTTAAAATTCATAATGCTACTTCTCAAGGATATAATCTTAGCAGGAGGATAATATTTCCCTATGAAAGCATCTTTGCATTTTGTCCAAGAATTAATACTATTTCTAGGCAAAGAAAGCAACCATTCTTTAGCTCTTCCTCTCAAGGAGAAAGGAAAAAGTTTCAGTTTTATAATATCCCCATCCATATCCTTATACTTTTGCATTTCACAAAGTTCAACAAAGTTATTAAGATGGGCAGCAGCATCATCAGTACTAACACCAGAAAATTGCTCTTTCATAACAAGATTTAATAGAGCAGGTTTAATTTCATAAAATTCTGCTTAGAAGCAGGTGGAGCAATAGGAGTGCATATGAAATCATTGTTGTTTGTGCTAGTGAAGTCACACAACTTAGTGTTCTCAGGAGTATTCATTTTGAAAAACAAAATTAACTGAATTAAACAAGTAACTAATTTTTTTGTGTTTTTGATATAAAGAAAGCAAACAAAATAAAAATAAACTAGCAAGACAAGTAACTAATTTTTTTGTGTTTTTGATAAGAGAGCAAACAACAAAATAAAAATAAACTAAGCAAGACAAATAACAAAGTAAAGAGATTGGGTGTGAGAGACTCCCCTTGCAGAAGCAATTCTGTTTTCCCCGGCAACGGCGCCAGAAAACGTTGTTGGTGGCTCTAGGTTAATAGTGCCAGAAACAATTGCTTGTACGTCACACGTCAGTTGGGAACCCCAAGAGGAAGGTATGATGAGTGCAGCAGTAAGTTTTCCCTCAGTATGAAACCAAGGTTTAATCGGACCAGTAGGAAAACGAGGTTTGCTTCGAAGGTGTTGGTGGAGGAGTGTAGTGCGGCGCAACACCAGGGATTCCGGTGCCAACGTGGAACCTGCACAGCACAATCAAACTACTTTGCCCCAACTTAACAGTGAGGTTGTCAATCTCACCGGCTTGCTGAAAACAAAGGGTTAAACGTATCGAATGGAAAATGATGTTTGTTTGCATAAAACAGTAGAGAACAATGATTGCAGTAGATTGTATTTCAGATGTAAAAGAATGGACCGGGGTCCACAGTTCACTAGTGGTGTCTCTCCAATAAGATAACTAACATGCTGGGTAAACAAATTACAGCTGGGCAATTGACAATTGATAAGTGCATATAACATGCATGTGTGAGCTGTGGTGTCTACTATGAGATTCATTTGGGCATTACGACAAAGTACATAGACCGCTATCCAGCATGCATCTATGCCTAAATAGTCCACTTTCCGGTTAACATCCGTACCCCTTCCAGTATTAAGTTGCAAGCAACAGACAATTGCATTAAGTAATGTGCGTAATGTAAACAATACATTCATCCTTGAATAAAGCATTGCTGTTTTACCCCTAGTGGCAACAACACATCTACAACCTTAGAACTTGCTGTCACTATCCCAGGTTAAATAGAGGTTGAACCCAACTATCATGCATAAATACCCCCTCTTGGAGTTACAAGTATTCACGTGGCCAAGCTTCAACAAGTAACGGAGAGCATGCAAGATCACAAATGACATAGACATGATAATATAATATTCAGCTCCACATAGGTATCAATATAAGTCAGATCCCAGCAAACACAACATGTAGCATTACAATAAGATGATCTTGATCATGATAGGCAGCTCACAAGATCTAAACATGATGGCACAAGTGGAGAAGACAACCATCTAGCTACTGCTATGGACCCATAGTCCAAGGATGAACTACTCACGCATCACTCCGGAGGCGGGCATGGCGATGTAGAGCCCTCCGGTGATGATTCCCCTCTCCGGCAGGGTGCCGGGAAGAGCTTCAGGAACCCCCCGAGTTAGGGTTGACGACGGCGGCGGCAGCGAATATGTTCTGGATGAAAGGCTCGGTGTTTTAGGGTTTTCGCGTCTCGGGGAATAAATAGGCGAAGGGGCGATGTCGGCGGACCCCCGAGGGGCCCAAACCATGGCTGGCGCGGCTGGGCCCTGCCGCGCCTGTGGTTTGGCCACCTCCTGGCATCTTCGTCTCTCCTTCGGACTCCGTGTACGTGCTGGAAAAATAGGGACCTGGCCTTTTGTTTCGTGCAATTCCGAGAATATTTCCAGAAGTAACTTTCTGAAACCAAAAACAGCAGAAAACAGGGAACTGGCACTGTGGCATCTTGTTAATAGGTTAGTCCCAGAAAATGCATAAAAGTGATACGAAGTGTATATAAAACATGTAGCAAATGGTATAATATAAGCATGGAACAGCAGAAATTATGGATACGTTGGAGACGTATCACATCTCAGGTTCTAGCCGTTTATATCGGGGATGACGTGACTGATGAAGACGCATTTCAGGTCACATTTTTTAGAATAACATATAAACATCAAAACTTCATACTTTTAAAGCTTCATTTAAATACTTTATGCATTGTGATGCAATCAGGTGCTTTCTGGACAAGATGGCGATATTTGAGACCCTTCTCCAAGAAGCGCAGGAGCAGCGAAGCCTTCTACTCACCGAAAGAGTCACCTCAGGCAATGCATTCACTCTCACATTTATGCATGTAGTGGTGGAAATTGGGGGCATTTTGGTCCAGTATGGGTGGGGTAAATGGGATAAATACAAAGTTTTTGGGGGCGGGAGGGGGCAGACACCCCCCCCACCCCGAACTACACATAGCCTTGCTATGATATGCATGTATCTTCCTAATCTTCTATATCTATTAAATAGGAGCACCCCACTACATGATTTGTTTCAACATGCAAGCCTCCTACGTCACCGAAGTCATTTTCTGTTTAGTTGTACGCCATCTCAGACCCGCCCCGTTTCTTCGATCTGTTATAGTCCTGTTCCATCCATCTCGTGGGTTATGTTTCTATCCGTTTGGTCAAACTGGTCCGAACCATATATGCAGATCAGTCCACATATAGCCAATTAATCCATGGGATCAATTGCGTGAACCAGCACCAAAAACATAAAGCCCATGTTTGCTTTTCCTCACGACCTTGCAGCCACCAGCCAAATGACAATCACTATAAAGAAGAAGAAACCCTTTGCAAAGGTCACCGCACGCTCGGTCTCGTCGCGACAAGTGTTGCCTTCTGCTTCACGCGGTCCCTCACGGTTGCTTGCATGTCCGTCAAGTGTCACAAACATAATAAAAGTGGGTACGAGGCTGAGAGAGAAATGAATACAGAAGGTGGGAGTGTAGTTTTTCCCCTTTTATTTTTGAAAACAGAAGTTTCAAAATAAAATATCTTGAGCACCGTTAACCTAAATTACGAATCGTTTTCGCTTTTTGATCTCTTCAAAAAACTAGATCCCATGTGATAGGTTTTGACGAACTTTTGTTTGGTACTCTCTGTTCTGTATGCCTTGTACTTTCTGTTCTATACTAGTTCAATGCCCGTGCGTTGCCACGGACATGTAAATTTGTTTTCTATTTGAATATGTAAACATAACGCACATAAATTTTAAATGACAATACCATCCAACTGAGAGAAGGAGCATGAAGTTCGGGCTATTTCAAGGTACAATCGTGATATTTTTTATCATTGCTTTTGTCATCCTTTCTCCTTTGGCAGCAACCTCTCAACTTCACTTTTTTTACCAGTGTGCTTAATAGGCACCTCACTCCAACAATGATGTGACTATACCCCCCCTCTCCACCCTTCTCCCGCTCCGTCACCTTCAACCTATTTCGACATTGCACGGTGATTGTGCTTTGTTGTCAGCACACTCCAAAAACACGAGCATTGAACTTCTTAGTCACACCTTATCCAATGTGCACCGAGGTGCTTTTCCAACTCTAGCAAATTGGGTACTCCTGTGTTGTTACGGAGCATCACAAAGATACATAAAGACATTGATTTTGTGGAATGACATTCTATTTTGTTGTCAGAGCTAGAGGACAGGGGTTTCCAGTGGTGCGCTTTATCCTCCTTCGTCTGGTGGCATTTCCTAGCTCCCCATAGCTGATTGGCTTCCCTCCCATGCGACGATGGTGAAGACGGCGTTCGATAGTGCGGTGCTTCGTGAGGCGTCTCCCGTGCTCCTTCTGGAGTTTGTCGGGCCTATCCACCTCTCTTTGGCATGCCATGCTGATGGCTCCCAAGTGCAGGAGATCAATTGTAGTACCTTTCAAATAGA
This sequence comes from Poa pratensis, assembly GCA_947311845.1. Classification (NCBI taxonomy): domain Eukaryota; kingdom Viridiplantae; phylum Streptophyta; class Magnoliopsida; order Poales; family Poaceae; genus Poa; species Poa pratensis. The sequence goes on from CAMZMU010000111.1 coordinate 19,549,509, forward strand.
AAAGGTTGTCGAACCCACGAGGAGCTGAAGGTATTGGTTAGTAAGATTGATAAACAAAGCAATGAAAGATGCAAGTGTTTTTGGTAGTTTCGGTTGTATAATTCCAATGCAGCAAGTAACAGTAGCAAGTGAAAGCTCTCAAAGAGAGAAAGCCCAATCCTCTTATGTGACAAGAGGACAAGCTCAAGTGATGTGTGACTTATATGTGGCAAACGTTTCCGAGGGCGGCATGGATATTGCTAGGCATAGAGATTTATTAAACAACACGTTGAATATCTTGTCAAGTTTTAATCTTCTTTGGACGGAGCCATAATTAGGTATAGCTAAATAAATAAACTACAACCCCTTATGATGATCATGTGGCCAAGTAAATGACTGCACAAGAATTATTAAGACATAAAGTCCCACCATAGCATTAAACTCTAAGGTCCCCGATACTAATACCCTCATAATATAACTTCATGACTCGGTCTCAGGTTTACATGTCCTCCCAAGTCTCCCTCAATTCATTATACTACGGTGTTCTCCTATGAGCCCATAAAGGTGAAGTGTTGTGCAGTCGACGTTCGCACAACACCATCATAGAATCACATAAAAGATAAACTCTTGACAAAATACCAACACATGTCATATATAAATCATTGCCAATTCATCCTATGCCCTCAGGAACATACGGGAACTACTCACAATGTGCGAACATGATGATATTCAGTGGCATAAGTGGTACAACACAATCTGAAATTATAACTTCACCACCAAATAATGACAAGTACTCAATCACAAACATGAATAGTAGCACAAGACAAGTATCTAGGGTATATCAACTCTCAAACTGCGAGGGGAACGGAGTGGATCGCGGTGATGATGATGGTGATGGTGCTGGTCTTGATGGGGGTGATGATGTAGAGGCCTCCTCCCACGCCAAGGAGGAGAGGTGATGACGATGACGATGATTTCCCCCTTCTCCGGAGTTCCGGAGCGGCAGGATCTGACCCCCCTCGGAAGGGATCAGGAGTTTCGCCGCCGCCGCGACCTCGGATGGACTTGGAAAAATTAGGGCGTTACTTTTTGGGCGAGACGAAGGCGTCGATAAAAAGCCCCAGGCGAGGAGGTGCCGAGGCACCTTTGGGTGGGTCCCACGCGGCCAGGTACATGGGCCGCATGGGCCACCCCCATTTGGCCCTCGTGGCTCTCCTCTATTCGGTCTTCTTCCCTCTGCCTTCTCTCCGATGAAAAACTGACGCAGTATTTTTCCTTTTATTATTTGAGTCCCTGTAGCTCCTGAAACATTAAAGACAAGAAAAGGGGGTTTTCTGCCTCCCAGAAATTAAATACCAAAAATAGGGACTTTGTATGAAAGTCCCCAAAATCATCTAAAACATGTAGAAACAATCATATAATCATGCAAATAACATTCTAGTATGATACTAAAAGTTATATAAATGATGATATAAAATGCACGTATCACATGCCAGATCTGGCTTGCTCGATCGAGGGTGTGGTGTGGGCACGCCGCGGCGGGGTTTTTCTTCGTCGGCTTCGTTTTGTTTGTCGGTGTGCTTATGTGGTACGTTTCCCTGTGGTTCTCGGCGCTTCGTCGGCGCCTTTGTATCTGGTTTTCGCCCAGGTTTCCCAAATAAACTGGGCAACTCTCTTTTCTTAATGAAAGGTAGTGCTCTTGCTGGTTGCTCAAAAAAAAGATTGTGTTGTAGTATAATATACCTCTTTCACCAGGTAAAAGGATCTTTCAACACTTAACCTGGACATTCCAAATGACAGTGCTTCATTATAAATCCCTTCTGTACTACAATTGTATCGTTCGGCCAGGGCTATGCACCCACATTTCGGGAAAAAAGACAACCTGAGCGGCATCTTACTTAAATACATATTCACATGGTTCTGTTTCACCACATACTGGAACATATCTTTTGCACCCAATAGCCACCCAAGATGCCTTTTGGTCTTTCATATGTATTTGCATTTTTATCACAATCTTATGTCCCCAAGTTGTTATTGTGCACACTAATAATGACCAGATTGTATACTTGGTATATCCACCTGTGTTCGAAAAGACTGTCTTGAGTTCAACATACTGCAACCAATAACATGAGTTGCAGAGAATAAGAGTGGCATTAATCCACAGTGGACAAAGATTGGCATAATATTGACATCAATTTATGCATGTTAAAAGTTTTAAGAGACCAAGAGCAATGTAAGCCAAGAATGACACTGAGGCTGAAGAATTGATAAGTCTCGTGAACTGATCCATGTGAAATTTAGACACCCACAAAAACTTTAGATAAAGCAACCAGAAGCATGATCTTCCACTTAACAAATTAAGGGTTTACAGAGTATTTGCTAGAGCAGATCACCTAGAAGCTTAATACTTAAGTTAAAACCAAGCAGAAACAGAAAGAAAGTAAACATTAGGTAAAGCTCCAAAACTACTAACCTGTCCAAGTGCCATTGGTCAGGCCCGCTGCAAGGCCGTGCAAGCAAATAGATACATCCACTTTTGTGCAAACTTGAGACACTTATTTTGGGACGGAGCGAGTACTTGACATTTTTGTAACTTTGCTTGCACGGCCTCCTAAATTCTAATACACTTATTTTTGGACGGAGGGATTACTTTTTTAAGCTTTTGATCAACATACAACTATCATCATTTAAACCTCACTGCGAATATTACTCTAAGAATAAAAACTGCACCAACATTTTCAAAAAAAATCTAGGATCAGTAGTTTGCAATTTATGTGATTGAGATTTTTAAAAAATCAGGCAACCAGAATCAGAAACTCACGCCTCATAACACAGAGCATAAACAATTGTTATTGTCCTCCTTCACAGCTAGTTGTATTAAACATATGCACATTACGGAAGAATAGCTGGAGTCATTGGTGCCAAGAGTTTTCTACTAAGCCTTCATTGTCTCCATTGTTCAGTAATCAGTACAATCTTTGACCTCCGACAAGAATCGTTTTACCTTAGGTGACGGTTTTACTGCCTTCCAGATATGCATACGAAAGTGTCAGGTTTGGAGTGCATTTGTTCTGAAGAATAAGTCCGCTCCAGGAGGTTCAAGCTGTGTGATTTTGATATAATATCCCTTATCACATGCTTGCAGTTTTGCATGCATCAAAAAATATCTTGAACAACAAGGATCATTCAGAAAACATGACAAAGAATTGATCAACAGAAGCACATAGCAAAGATTTTATTAGTAAACTATTGCAGCCGAATTTGAACCAATTTATACTCACCTTTATGTTGTACAACTGGGAATTCGTATACTTGATCAAAGCCTATTTCTCAGCAACCTGGTGTCTTAGCTAATCAATGCTCGAACTTAACATGTTCATCTCGCTCACAGTAGTCTTGGCAAACCTCATCATCTCCTCTTTCCCGATCAGATGCTTCTGCAGCTCGTCGACCTGCTCCCCTAGTGAAAAGATCTCACCGATGCCTCTAGGTTTGTACGTTGCTCCAGGCAGGACCATTGGCGCAACCATTCTCTCTGTTCGAATCGGGTGTATCTCCTCGAGCATCTCTCTGCATTTCCCCAATTTGTGGGGTCTTTGCGCTTCTCCAATCGTTGTCCTGCAGGAAACAATGGCGTTCATCCCAGGTTCGTGACAGATTACAGTGATTTATCTATATGATTCCATCTAGTAAAATAACAATACCTGGTTAACTTGCAAGATCTATTCTGAAAATCATACTGTGGGTATCAAAATGTCTAATAACTGACAAAGCTAGAGAATTGGATTTGGGAGTTGAGAATCTCTCACCTGAGGTAGGCACCTGGGAGGTGAGAGCTAGGAGGATGGTTGCTCGAGGCCGCCGTCAAGCTGCACGCCTGCACTGCCGTGCGGCACTCGTCGAGGTCCTCCTCGGCGATCCGAGGAGCGCAACTTCGACGACAGCTGCGAGGGGGCACAAGAGGAGTCGAAGGCGGTGGTAGGGGCGCGGGTCGAGCTCCCGGCACGCTGAGCGGGCGGGCGATACGTCGGCGACATCGTCTGTGCGATGGATGCCAGCTCGATTTAGAAGTCGCCGCCGCTCGTGAGGACTGCGGCTCTGTATTGTTAACAGGAGCAAATCGTGATTTGTGGAGGCGAAGATTGGGGAGACGATTCATTGTGGATCCGAGGGAGACGTGCGTTATTACCGCTAATCAGGACAGAGATGCTTGACGACGGACATGGCTTCGTTCAGAGGTGGGGCCAGAGCGCGACGGGCAGAAGCTGAAGGCGGAGGAGCGCGACGAAACGAGCGCGACGAAACGACGAAGCGACGGAGTGGCAGAATGTGGAACCAAATTATTCTTTTAGATAGTAGAGATAGAGATACTTTGTACCTCACTTTTGTTTATACTCCGTTTTCTATATATTTGTACTCCGTGTGTCTCTGTACTTTGTACTTTCTGGTCTCTGAAATTTGTACTCTCTGTTCTGTATACTCTGTACTCCCTCATCTGTGTACTGTACTATGTGCTTCTATGTAATTTGTACTTCGTCTTCTGTGTAATTTATACTCCCTGTTATGTTATGTATACATTGTACTCCCTGTTCTATGTACTCTGTACTCAGTTATCTGCGTACTTGTACTCTTTGTGTTTGTGTACTTTATACTCCGTCTTATTTGTATTTTATACTCCATATTTTTGTATTTTGAGATTTTGTACTTCAGAAATTTTGTACTTCCAAATTTTTAGACTACATACTCAAGTTTTCATGTATCTACCACCGAACTTCAAGGTAAGTAGGGAAATGATCGCGTGGTACACGTGATAAGCTAACTAAAAAAAGTAAGTTGGGAAACAAAATCAAGTTCCCCGGAAGAAAACCGCATGTAATTTGGGCCGGATACTTCTCGGTCCGCGAATTGGGCCGGTGTTGATTCCCCGGGAATCGGTCCGATCATCTTACCTGAGCATAGGTCAGACGCCAGAAGCCGACCCACCACCACTCGCACATCCACTTCCGGCGTTTGCCATCGTCTCTCTCGTCTCCGGCCGGATCGATGGCGACGGTGCCGGCGGCGGCGGAAGCCATGGACGTCGAGGCACCGGCGCGTCCGCCCAGCGAACCAAAGCGCCGTTCTCCTCACGACCTCCTCGCCGAGACCCGCGCCTCCGTCGAGGAGGTTGCCGCTCGGATACTCGCCATCAAGAAGGACGGCGCGCCCAAGTCCGAGCTCCGCGAGCTCTCCGCGCAGATGTCCCTCCTCCTCATCACGCTCCGCCAGGTGCGTCCCACTCTCCAAAACCCTGACGCAGAAACCCTAGCCCTGGATCTGTCGCTCCAACCCTTTGTTTTGTCTGCGCATGCAGGTGAACAGGGAGATACTGATGGAGGAGGACAAGGTGAGGGGCGAGACGGAGGCGGCCAAGGCGCCCGTGGACTCCACCACGCTCAAGCTGCACAACCTGCTCTACGAGAAGAACCACTACGTCAAGGCCATAAGGTCGTGCCTCGACTTCCAGACGAAGCACCCCGGGATAGAGCTTGTGCCTGAGGAGGAGTTCCACCGCGCCGCGCCGGCTGACATCCGTGACAAGACGCTCGCGGCTGACTCCGCACATGACCTCATGCTCAAGCGCCTCAACTTCGAGCTCGTCCAGGTCGTGTACTGTTGACCACTTGCCACCCAGATTGGAGCTTCAGTTGGCATTGATAAATTGATGTGTTCTGTTCGATTGCTCGTCTAAAGTAGGTCGAACTGAATGCTGTGCCCATGTTTTCATAGATGCAAAAAATATTAATTCAGCTGAACAGAGAGCTCGCAAAGGTCTGCATAATGTTTTTAGGCTGGGGACTTATTTGGAAGGATTAGGAAAATAATCGAGCGGAATAACCATTGAACTGCTCGTTCGTAATTTTAAAATAACTTCTTAACTTGGTACAAGACAGCTTTGAAATATTAATTTAATATCGCGAAAGCAAGAGTTACCAAAACTACCATTGATTTAAATTATTATTTTGTTTGGTGTGCAGCCTTACTCATTATCTTGGTGAACATGTTCAATAACTAGAGTACAGTGTTGTACCGGGAACTTTGTTTAACCTACCTTAAGAGTACATGAAACTAGGGCTAGGTCAGTTCATGCACCATTGCAAATTGGTTGATGAGTGTCTGCACACAGATTTTTCATCCTGCTAAAATTGCCTACATGTATTTAGTACTCTGAATCTGTGTGAGCTTGCTAGCCAAAAGTTCATTTGCGCTGGTCTGTTCCGGATTTGATTTCTGCTATCTGAAGTATGTGTTAATACTGACACAGCGTAAAGAGCTATGTGAGCGGCATGAGAAATTGGAACAACAGAAGAGCAGTTTGCTGGGGACAATTTTAAATCAGAAGAAATTCCTTTCAAGCCTCCCGTCACATTTGAAATCACTGAAGAAAGCATCATTGCCAGTACAGCAGCAGCTGGGCATGCTGCATACAAAGAAACTAAAGCAGCACCATGCAGCTGAGTTGCTCCCGTCTCCTCTGTACATAACGTACACCCAGTTGTTAGGACAGAAAGAAGCATTTGGGGAGAATATTGAAGTGGAGATAATTGGAAGCACAAAGGATGCTCAAACTTTTGCTCAACAGCGAGCCAAGGAGGCAAATGGTAAGTTACATCTGCTTGGAATGTAGCACAGTCTAACTAATGTGAAAGTCTTGCATTGTGGTGTCTCCCTGCAGTTGTTCCTTTATTGCACTTTTGAACATTCCTGTTAGTAGAAGAGTGGTAGTATCCTTGCAAGAACAATGATTCATCGGTGGAACTTTAGATGTATGATGTGACCTACAGTCTGTGCAAAATGCTTTTAAGCTTACTATTTTCACAAGCTGCACATTAGGAAAGCGGTGGTGATGCGTGGCACTTAGTAACCAAATGCAAATTTTCATAGTAAATATCTATTTGTGGTTCGAACATTTTGTGCTCAGTACTGCAGCATTTAGCGAGCTTTTCTAGAAGCTACACAATCTATTATAAACTTTCCAGTGAAAATAGAATAATATCTCACCATTAGGCGGTTGCTTCATTGTTCATCTTATGCTTGAGTTTATGACCATATGAACGCACATTCATCAGAAACGAATTGCTCATGTGACCGTTGGTAAGTTACGACATTGAGATTACTGATGAAGTGTTTGTTATGAATCTGCAATAGCAGGCACTTTATCAAATGATGATAATAATCGGATGGATGATGATGCAATGGATGAAGAAGAAGATGCTCAGAGAAGAAGATCAAGGTCCAGGAAGACTTCGAAGGAAGCTAGTAATCCTGTGTTGGCATATCAACTTCATCCACTTAAAGTTGTTCTCCATGTATATGATACTGAAGTTTCTGGAACCAAGCGTCGTAAACTCATCTCGCTGAGGTTTGAATACTTGGCAAAGTTGAATGTTGTCTGCGTTGGATCCGAAGACTCAGAGGGGATCGACACCAATATCCTGTGCAACCTATTTCCAGATGACACTGGTTTAGAGCTGCCTCATCAGGTGTGTTTTCCAGAGGAGCCGATTTTCATAGGTTGATATGCACATGTTTCCCCGTTGTTATTGGATCTTTTGGTAATTATCGTGTGGATCACTCAACTCGTCCATAATTGCATGCTTTAGTTTTTTTTTGCACGTCTTCATAGGCAACGTTGAGTAAACATTGAGTTCAATTCATTTTGTCAACAAAAAAGCTGTATGTGTTGCTATTCCAGATTCCTCTGTAGTTCTTTTCTCTGTAATCTAAAAAGGTGACATTTTATAATTTTTATGCAGATGGCTAAGCTTTACGCTGGGGAGATTCCAAATTTTAGTGAAAAGGAGTCACGTCCATACAAGTGGGCACAACATCTGGCTGGTATAGATTTCCTGCCGGAAGTTCCTCTATCTGTCGGGGATGATTCTAACAGAGCATCGAGAAGTGCTGATTTGTCATCTGGGCTTGCACTATACCGCCAGCAGAATCGTGCACAAACTATTTTGCAGAGAATTCGCTCTCGGAAAGTTGCCCAAATGGCTCTCACGTGAGTCACCTGCTCTACAATGTTTGCAGTTTGGGATGTCAATAGCAAATCTGGATGGTAGATCTTTAGAGTTGGCTGCATTGTATTTTGGCTTACAAATTTGTTCTGATGGTGCTTTTGCTTCATCGTACATGTCGTTCTGAGACATGCTGCATGAGATAATGAAATAGGAAATATCCGTGAAACATCTTTCTGTTGATACTTATGACTCCTACGCATATCTAGCTTGATTGATTGCATCTCTTTGAAGTTTTCGAGTCTGTGATTTACAGGTGGCAAATTAATTATTTAACTAAGCTGAAGTGGCCTGAAATAGAACAACAGAATACACCATGGGCATCACGCACCCCATTGTGTAGTCTGCATAGTTGGTCATTGACAGGGTTTTTTCCTGAGCCGTCGGCTTGTTCTGCTTTGGTGGTGAGTGAGGCTGCAGGAAGTGTCGACAGTGATATGGAGAGAAGATCTGTGACAAACTGGCAAGAAACTGAGGGTAATACGGAGGATGGGGAACTTCCGCTTGCTGTTCCTGCTGAACATACCCCAAGTGATTCCAAAATGGTGCACTTGGAGGTGTCGCCTGAAGTTCGAAACCACTCTAGAGGCTTATCCCTTATATCAAAGAGCTCCACACCATCTAAGTTAAGCATCTCACATAGTTTTGGTAGAAATGAGGATGATCTTGATTTCTTAATGGAGAGTGACAGTGAGTTGGAGGAACTGACTTGTGCTGACCAAGAAACTGAACAAGGTAGTCTAACTATAGACAGATCCTGGGAAGACTATGCTTCCAGGGAGTTCACCATGATCTTGAGTAAAACTTTGATCAATGGTCCAAAAGTCATGCTGGAAGCCAAGGTAAATTCTTCAGTCTCTGTTCCTATATGCCTTACTGCAAGAATCCACGCGTGCTTTGCTTTCTCACTACGGGTCTTCAATTGCAGATTAAAATTAGCATGGAATATCCTCTTAGGCCGCCACTTTTCAGTTTACGGCTGGTTTCTGAAATGACTGAAGGTTTAAAGTGGCACAATGATCTTCGTGCAATGGAGGCTGAGGTTTGTATTTTGTATTACTATGAGCTTCATTCTAAACTTCTGTTTGGTGCACGTCTCTTACGGGGTCACTGCTGTTGTGACTTGCAGGTAAATCTACACATCCTGCGAGCCCTGCCTTCGTCATATGAGGACTACATGTTAACCCACCAGGTTATGTGCCTGGCTCTGTTATTTGATATGCATTTTGACGAGGATCACGAGAAAAGAAAAGTGACTTCAGTGATTGATGTTGGGCTCTGCAAACCCGTGAGTGGAACTATGCTCACTAGATCAGTTAGGGGAAGAGACCGCAGACACACCATCTATTGGTGAGGTGCTGATTGCTCTAGTTATTTGTAGAGTTTGCATGAATCGGCATATCACGTGTCATTGGAAGGAAATGGCGATGTACTTCATGGCACCGAGAAAACTATTTTCGGTGTTGGAACTAACATTGATGCTTGGTATTCCTGCTGGTCTGGCCTGACAACAGGAGCTGGCAAGTTTGTCCATGTTGGCTGGAGAGAGATGCTTTGCTCTTGCCTGAGAGTTTGGTATGCATCATGTTGTACTCTATTCTGAAATTTACATGGAACTTTTGCAACTCCAGCAAGTCTTGGGATCACGCAGGATCAATCAACAGACAGGCTAAGGCAAGCAGAGTTTGCGTGCCTGGGTGGTGGAGTGGTGCTAGTCATGCTTGGTCCGGTGTTAGTCACCTATCTATTTCAGTCATGAAGTTTCGACATTTGGTGACGGCTGACTAAATCCACTGTTCGTGTTAAAGCTTTCACCTGATGTCTTATAAGCACTGTTATACAAATATAAGAACCAGTGACCGATAGAACGGGGTTTAAGATCTAGGGATTTTTCAATACATTATGTTTAATCTGAACTACCAAGTCGATGTGTTCTGCAGCCCTTTTTCGTGCATACAAAGTTACAATGTCCTGTTAGCTATCTCAGTGGCCCGAGCGAGGCCGCTCCGAGCCTGGTGGCGTTCACGTAGTCCTGGGGTGCGTGCGGCGGCAGCCCCGGCAGCACCAGCGCCACCACCCTGGCGAGCCGCATCAGCCACCCCTCGGCGTACTCCGGCCCCTCCGCGTAGCCGATGATGAAGCTGCGGAGGAGCTCCCACACCGCGTTCAGGAGCTTGGGAGCCACCATCAGCACCGAGAAGTAGTTCTTGTTCGGCTCCTCTCCCGTCACCTGCACAAAAGTGCCTGTCAGTTACAGTCTCGGTGGGCTCCATGATGCATATGGATCGATCGATAGGTGGTCTCTCTGAAAGTGCAATGAGATTCTTGCTTCCAAGCCATGCCTTGCTTGCCTTGAAAGTTTAATCCTGTTACAGCGTCACATGGATGGACCATTCTATCTAGAGGCCTCTTCTATCTATCTATCCATTCGAAGCAACTTTCATAAAAATACAACAGGAATGATTTTATCTTTACAAAAATACAACAGGAATTACACATAAAAATACGAGCGATAAAATGACATGGTGAGTGACCAGACGGACCTTTCCTCTGTAGAAGCTGTCGAAGTAGAGGCAGGTCCCGAAGTGCTTGAACAGCAGGGTGGAGTCGTCGTAGGGCACCCTGGGAACGATGTCGTTGCAGTAGACGAACCTGAAGTACCTGCTGGGATTCTCCAGGTGCCTCTCCATGAACGCCCCCAGCCTCGCGTCCCCCACGCGGGGCTGCCCGAACGTGTACACGCCCTGCAGCCTGCCCAGCACGGCCTCCTCCCCGTGCAGCGCCAGCACCGTCGGGAACAGCACGGCCAGCGCGCCGCCCAGGCTGTGCCCGGCCACCGCGAACCTGGCCCGAGGGTTGTCGTGCAGGAACCTCCTGAGCTCCTCTCTGATGGCGTAGTAGGCGAACGGCCTGCCGTCGCCGGCGCCGGTGGGGTCGGCGATGTCTCTCGGCCAGCCGTCGCCGTGCTTCTGCAGGCCGAGCGCCTTCATGAAGCCGCCATGGACGCGGCAGCCGGCGGCCCCCGGGCCAGGGAGCTCGTACCAGGAGAAGTCCACGTCCGTGCACCACTGCTCCGTGTCGAACGGCTTGGTGCCGCAGAAGGCCACCACGGCCAGCGTCGCGTCCGGCGCCGGCGCGTCCGCCAGCATGAACGCCTGCGTCGTGTAGTCCCCTTCGAACTCTGCATCCACGGGAGCACGACACTCATCACTTAAAACGTGCATGATACATAAGGGACAGGCCATGCATGCATCATGGCACTGAAGGATTTTTCTTAGTTCTTACCGTTCCAGCAGTTGTAGAAGCCCAGGAACTCCATGTGCCAGTGGTTCTTGACGACGCTGCCGATGACGAGCTCGTTCTCGTAGGATAATTTGGCGGCCATGATCGACAGGGCCGCGTGGTAGTTGCTATCCCCGGGCTTGATCTTCTTGTCGAGGTCGATCCTTGTGTCGAGTAGTCCAATGCAGGACCGGTAGTTCAGGGATGCTCTGTCAGGCATTTTCACCTTCCCTGCAGCAAGACTATGTATTACTAGCATATTTTCCAATAATGGAATAGAGGTGGCGCCAAAAACTATCCTTGGATCCTCCTCATTTTATCACACGCAACTGACCGTGTGACAATGGATATATTGGGGGAAATACTTCTCAGAACTAATTTTTTTGATTAGCGACTGACCGATTGTCCTCATCTGGAAGCAATCAACGCATAGTAAGTTGGGTTGTTGCTGCAGAATCTTGCTTTTAGTGTTAAGTATAGAAAATGACCTTTTATTAGTTTTAAAACGAACTTTAAATCTATGCTTAGATTACGCACTCTGTAACCCAAGTCTCCGGACCAAAATTTATGTGTTCTTAATTTGCATGGACAGCGCCAAACTAGGTATATCTAGGTGAATTCACTGCATCTCTTTTTCAGTATACGGCTATACGTACGAGGGAATGTTGGTTTCAGAACAAATTTAGTGGATCATACGAGTAGTTGAAAGCGAAAGCATCATAATTCATAAATGCAATCAATGAAGTCGACAAAGCAGCTCGAGTACTTTGATTGAACGATCGGCATCCATGAAGAAGAACATCACGATTATATGCGCGATAACGTACGTACTTAGATCGAGATCCATGATGCGACGAGCTAGAAGCAGGACATGTACGTACATACCGTACAGAGCGTTGGCGAGGAGCTTGTGGACGCTGCCGCCGTTCTCGTTGAGGAGGTTCATCCAGTACTCGGCCGCCCGCCCGAGCAGCGCCACCGGCCTCTTGGCCCACAGCAGCAGCATCTGCGCCACCAGCGACACGAAGACGGCCCACCGCCGCCGCGCCTCGGCGATCTCCGTGCCCGCGGGGCAGTCCACGGCGCCGTTCTCCGCGACCTTGGGCGACCACAAGAGGAGGACGAGGTCGCGCAACCCGCCCTTGTCCGGCCGCAGCATCATGAAGTCGCTGTCGTGGAAGCCTCCTCCGGCACCACCATCGTCTCCACCGGCGTCCGCCATGCTTAATCGGCCGGCCACGAGGTCTACGGCCGCCGAGAACCGAGGTCGGCCAGCAGCGATCGTCGACAGTGTGTAGCAAGGAGAGGACGCGCGATCTTGCTGTTCCGGTACGTCGAAGCGCGTACGGCGACGTTATATATAGAAGTGGGCAGATGAACACGCTGCCATGGCAGTAATTACGTGGTCAATCAGTATCCGTGTTGTCGAACTAGCATGGGATTAGTACAAAAATACATGGTACAGTCCTAAACTAGCAGCCAGGTGGCCTGGCCGTTACAAAAACACACAAAGTTACGGGCAATATTTAGCAACTAGTAATATCCACTGATATCGCCGAACTTATATAAAAAAGGAATCCTGAATGGTTTGCAGTATCATTGACGATTATCATTACCGATAACAATTACGAACATTGTCACAGCTAGGTACAAGATGTTGATAATGGAGGACAGCCTTTGACTGGACGTGGACGCGAGGTCCGGGTGCACAACTACAATGGATGCACAAGGACGCAAGAACACGGCCATGGAAAGCTTATGCTTGGAAGCTACCTCCATATCCATGACTAGCTAGCAGCTCTTGCTTGATTCGTCCACTGGTTGTTACGTGAGAGTTGGTATATGGAATGATGGGAGTGTGGTGGGGCATGCATAGCCATGACTAGCCTGCTTGCTTGATCCTATTATATGCGCCTCTCTTTGATTTCGAACGTTAATAGGAAATATGCCCGTGCGTTAGCCAGGGTGATTTTTATTGAATATTTTTTAACACACAAAATTTTCATTACCCAAAATCAGTTTTCTGTGGACGGTACGAAGCATTATTGACTGGAACATTGCTATACAATTATGGTTTTACTTGTCAGATCGTGTTACCGTTAAAGTTCTTTTTAGCGGTTATCGTCCATCGCGCGTAGCAGTTTTTGGCATGGCAAGGTCTCGTTTAGCATTTGCCACGTGTGCATATAGGTGACAACACTTGGCCCACTTTCTATATGTTTGGGCATTCGGTGTAAATGAATAGTTCTTCGACGTTTCAGAAATTTTGGTGTTCTCAAAATGTCGAGGTTCCTTTAAAAAGCAAGAACCAAAAAACCCCATAACCAAATGATTTGGTTCTGTTTCGATTTGAACCGAACTGAACTGATACACAATGACAACACGGTAACAAAGAAATTCGAGGGAAAAATTCATCACATGAATATGTAATTTTGAGTGCCAGCAACCATGAGTTTATTTAGTTATTAGCAAGAATCAGATCATCACAATTAGGATAATCTGGTTCCAAATTGTTATCAGTGTATTTACAAATGGACACTGCATGATTTACTAAGCACACTCATGAATCAGCAAACTGTTGATCGAATACAACCGTCCCAAACCATCTTCCTCATATTTGTCCTCTTCAGCATCATGCTCGATCTCTTCACCTATAGAAAAACAACACACTAATCAACATTCCAAAATCGGAGTAGGAGAAAACATGACTGAATTTTGAAAATTCTGTCTACAAAGCATCCAACTGAAATAAACTGGATTTACAGAACCAAGAAATCAGAAACATAGCAATGTAAGTTGACTGTTCCGTTCGGACTACGACATCGAATAAAATCCACCTTGCTTTAAAATTACACTACCTAGAAGCGTCAAGGAAGGAGAGAGGAAGCCCTCGCGTCGCCTCCTCTTTGGGCGACGGGAGGGGCCAAACCCTAGCCTGCCGCCGCCACCCACCTCCCGCCCTCGCCGTCCCCCGAGGTTGCCGCCGGACAGGGTCCGCGCGGCGCCGGTGCAGGGGTGGCGGGGCTCTCCCGCTCGCGGACACCTTGTGCAGCTCGAGGCGGCGGCTGTGCAGGGCTTCCGCATCTGCCCCGCCCCGTCCGCGTCCTGGCGTGTTCCACGGCCGCGTGCTTCGCCCCCGAGGTCCGGGCTGTGCTCGCGTCGGCGCTAGCCCGCGCTGCTTCTCCGGCCTCCCGGTCGACGGCGGCGTGGCTGTTCCTGGCGGCGGTGCCCCCCTCGTCGCGCTCGGCGTCAGGTGCGGCTGCGGGCACGGAACAGTGCGTCCGTGTCTCCTGGCGCGGCTGGCCCCGAGCCCGATCTGGGCCCTGGATGGGCTGAGCGGGCCGCTTCCTCCTCTGCTCCCGCGTGGACGTCTGCCTTGGTCCCGGCCAGTGCCCCTCTGCGGTGCTGCTGTTGGCCTGTTCGGGCGACGGCGCGCAGCCTCCCCTCCATCGAGCTAGGGCCCTCTGCTCTGCCCCGTGGTGATGCAGCGGTGGTGATGGTGACCCGCCCTGATGCGTTTGGGAGGCACTGCGGAAGTGAAAGCCTATGGGCAGCGGCGCCTTCGGGTGTCGTGCTCCTCCCTGGAGGTGTCCTTTGCGCAGTGTTCTCCCATCGGTGCTCCGGGAGAAATCCCCGATCCTTCCCGGATCAGGCGATGGCGTCGCCTCGGCGTCGTTATTCCTCTTTGGAGGCATCGCCTTGGAGCATGACATGCATCAGGCGGCTTTTGCCTCCTGCCGTCATGCTGGACCTTTGTCTCGTATCCTCGCGGAATCGGGAAGTGGTCTCGGCGGCTCCGACGGAGCTTCCTTGGATATTCTGGGGTGGCCTCGGCATGCGTCGCTCTTCGACCACGGGGTCGGCACACCGGTGTCGTCGCCCAGTCTCGGCTATCCGACGCCCTTCGACTGTGCTTTGTGTCGGCGACGCAGCGTCCTTCGGCTACGCCGACGGCACACCGGTGTCGTTGCACATACTCGGCTATTCGACGCCCTTCGTCTGTGCCAGTGATGTCTCTCGGTGTGCTCCTGTTGTGGTGCCCTCGTCTCTGCTACCTGCTACCCGGACTACCTGGGGTGGCCTCGACATGCGTTCCCCTTCGACCACGGGGTCGGCACACCGGTGTCGTCTGAGCTGTCAATCGTAACCATATTGATTAGTTTTATCCAAATTGATTTCAGTTACCGGTCAAACGTCCAATCAATAAGGAGAACACCCAGAATCAGATACTCCTTTTCTTCTTCCCCTGCAATGTCTGGATTACATCCAACAATTTGATCTAAATGAATTAAGTAGCTTGTGCTGTGAATTTCGCTCATTGATTGACAAAGGACTAAGCAGGACGTCCTGATGGTGAAACGCGGAGGAGGTCCAAGAAGGAACCAAATTATTTTTTTAGATAGTAGATAGATAGATAGATAGATAGATAGATAGATAGATAGATAGAAGATAGATAGAGAATAGTAGAGATAGGCGCCTCTTCCGCGCAGTTACCGGGTTCTTAAAGGGGAAACATTTCTTCAGATGGTTCGGAGAAAGGTCGTGGAAATGGAAACTTTTGTTAAACCAACGCAATCGTCTATATATGGAGATACTTAACAAGATATATCTATCTATCAAGATATTCAAAGATACATGTATATAAACAAATAATTATAAAAACACTAGATGTCTAACTCCTATAAAATAGTGCAAGAGCTTAATTTGTTTGTTAATCATTTTCTGTTTTCCCTAGATTTAGATGGAATTTTGCTAAGTCAAATACCAAACTTAAAATCCATGATAAATAGAGTTCAGATTTATTATGTTGTTAGTAATAACATTCAAGTTTTATAACATTGAGTTTTGAGTCTAATAGTACCAACAAAATATGTAGTTTATGTCATATATTGAGTAAGAAAATAACAAATTGAGGTATTATGTGAAGTTATATACTATGGTAAAATGGGAGGAGTTGCTTTTGTAACAGAATAATAGGTATAAATGTTTTGTATAAATAAGTGTCGTCCATTATTTTTGGTTGATATTTAATCAATGTGACTTTTAGAAGATAATGTGTGTGAGAGAGAGCAACATAAATAGATGGAAACAAAAATACATTAGTAAAATTATGCTCGGGAAATACAGCATAAACAAGAAACATGTTAATCCAAAACAAATCATAGTATACGTTAAATAAATATGGACATGTGATAGAAAAGATGCCGAATAGAGGGAAGTTAGATATGCAATGGTGTTTCAATTAAATTCTAATAAAATTTAATTTATTGTTAGTAGTTGAAATACTGACAATGCTTATCATATTGCAAAAAATGTTGACAGTGGTACAAAATATTTTTTTCACACAATTTTACTAGAACATTCAACAACTTGTGTCATTGCAATGAAACCATGTCTCAACAAAATTATTTCTATGGAAAAAACTACTTTTTGCAACATAATTTATGGCCACAAATTTATTTGTCAACGGAAGTAATTCCAGTGTGTTTTCGAGTTGTAATAGATAGAAATCCTCGTAGCAAAGTTCAAGGAATGATGGTTGATATATTATAATTTTTGATAAACTCTATTATACTACTGTAATATTATTAGATAATACATGCTTATGGCCACAATAACACAATTCATGGACATAAATTCCCTTTTTTTTCTAACTTTTGTTGCATCCTTTCCGTTGTAATAGATAGTAATCCTTTTACTGGAGGTTGAGGGTGGGTGTCTGATGTGGCTTTGGAAAATATTGTGTAACAAATTTGAATTATATCGATTCTCTATAAAATGAAGTACTTTGGTCATTTTACGGATTAAGGTAGGCAAAACCCATTTATTATATTCGACCAAGTAGTTCTCCAGGATTTCTAACGAGTGAGCATATATAGTTAGCCTATACATTTTAATCCGGTGAATCCCGTCTCGCCGATTGCTCCCGTTGGTTTATAATGTTCTTAGTGTGTGATAATGTGATAGGTATAGTCATTTGTTGTTGAAACTCTTACAATGGAAAAACTAGTTGTTCTTGAAAAAACATTATCTACCTTATGGAAAGCAAGATTTGCAATGATTAGAAACTTACTTTCAAAATTATAGACTAACTCATGAGAGAATTCAATATGAGGGTAATTCATGGCACCCCGTCAAGATATGGTGTCTTAGATGTGATACATGAAGGTTCAAAATTTGTAGGGAAAAGGTGAGATGACTAACACATTTTAAGACTCAAATAATTATTTTATTATTGCGCAATCGGAACTTCTCTAATACAACTACTGAAAAACCTACATGGGAGATCAAGCACAAGTAAGGTGACCTAGGAAAGTAAAGAGATAAGGTGATGCCAATTTAGACGATAAGGTGATGTGGGAGTTCGGATCCTTGAGGAAATATACATATCTTTATATGTGCCCGACGACATGTGATTAGAGGTGAACTGTATTTCAGGACCCTTCTCTTCAAGATCCCCTTTCTCTCATTGATCTCTTCTTGCTGATCGATTCCTTGCATATTAATTAGAGGAAGTTCCAATAGACACTATGAACTACCAAGCTGGCAAAGGAGGCCAAAAGAGTATGAAACTAGATTGTTTCGAGGCCTAGAGCATGTATCCTAGTTGAGCAATCATAGTACAATGTCAAGAGCATAGCCGTGGCTTCAACGTCTCTTCATAGTATGGAGGTACTATACTCAGTTCAATATTTGAAGTGATGAAACTGAAGATCATTAACCTTCATTAATCTCGACGTTGTTCTCCTTTTTTTGTTGGTCGACATATATGGATCTATCAAACCAGTGGACTAAGTGCATGTATAATACTTCAGAAACTCATTTGTCCCTCCATCTTTAGTCACTGAACAGTAGAAAACACTTGAGAGGACGAGGTATAATTTGATATATCAAGCCCTTGATGATATGATAATTTGGATTCAAGTATATTCAAATGGCATTTTTCCGGACGTTAAGTCCTTGGAATAATCCACACATTTATTTTTCTTATTTCTACGATCGGTATGTTGCTTACCTCATTCGCACGTTCACAAAGTAGACTCCACATTTCACTACTAAAATATATGCAAATAAGCTAGTCCCTCCGATCCAAAATAAGTGTCGCAGTTTTGAACCGAGCTTAGGTCAAAATTACGAAACTTATTATGGATCGAAGGGAGTACTAGGAATTAGTAGTTCACAATCACTATCATCACATTCATGTTTTCTAGAAGCAAACTAACTTAATATTTCAACGCTAGATAATATTCTTGGGTTAAATGACATTATTTCATTTATTACGTGTATTTTTTCTTGGTGACCGATATAAAAGTTTTGAGGATAATTTGGGACATAAATGTTCACGGTTACAATAGTGACTAGAGGAGAAGTTACTTCCGGATAATTAATCGTCCTTCCAATTCAAGAGAGCAGAATCGCATCAATCGTGATTAAAATGAAATACACCTAATAATTGAGAATTTACTTAAAACAATTAATAAAAATGAACCGACTGGCGCTAATATAATTTTATCAATTTGCGTTAAGACAGATTTACTGGGAAGGGCGCTGACAGGTGGGGTTCACCAGCAGAGTCACGGTGTTAACAGCAGTTGCCACGTCAGCGCCACTTCAACGTTCAAAACAGCCAAAATTGTTTCCCAAAACGCGCAAATTGACCAAAACCAGTGTTAGGGGGTGATTTACATGGTATTGAGGATTTGAGGGTTCAAATCATACAAATGTTTTATCCAGGGGGATTTTGCTCCAGTCCTATATATAGATTTGATTAGAGGGTGAAATATATGCTTAATCCTTTTTTGAACATCTCGTAGGCTTTTGTGACCATTGCATCAGAAAACCCAGATCGAAGACACTCCGCCGTTGTAGCCCAGAAGAGCAGCCCATGATCTGCTGGCCGAGTAAATGCCCAAATCTCCTCTAAAATAAACAATAAGGAGGAGAAAAGACCCAAATTTCCCCTCAACCAAGAAGGAAAAGAAGCAAAATCCAAATCCCAACTGAAACAATAATAATTCTAAAAATTCCCCTGAAAAACTCGATTCTAAAAATAGCGAGAATAAAATCCCAATTTTTACAGGGGAGGCTATGCCTGCACCCCGACCCGGTGAAAGGCCGGGAACGGGAGGATGCCGTGTTTCGTAGGAAAACACACATCCCAGGGTGGGTTACGCAAAACAAAACAAAAATCCCATTTTTTTACGCGGGAATATAGGATCACAAGAATGAGTAGAGTGTTCGTTAAATATCTCCAAATGAATCTTTCCAGAGGTGAAACTCGATATTGGTACATTTGATGATCACGGTAAGGACGCGCGACGTGCAAGTGCAATACACGACCACTCGACCGCATGATGAACTACTGCGGTAGCTTGTTTATCTTGCAGTACTTGTAGTCCTTGAACTTCTTGGCCTTATACTTGGCCGGGCACTCCTCGGTGACAAGCCGCGGGTGCGGTCCGACGATGAGCTCCGTCGGTGGCTCCACGAACACCGGCCACGACATCCGCGTCTTCTCCTTGCTCACCGTCGTCCGGTGCAGCACGGCCTTGTACCGCCCATTGCTCATAATCTACCACAAAGACCACGCCAATCGCAGGTAAAACAGTGGATGAGAGACACAGATCAAGAAGTGTTAATGGAGTACAAGCTTGCCTCGATCTGGTCGCCGATGTGGACGATGAGGGCGCCGGGCACGTACTCGACGTCGTGCCACTGCCCATCCCTGAACACCTGGAGCCCCGGCACCTCGTTGGGCACGAGCACGGTGAGCGCGCTGAGGTCGGTGTGCGGCGACGCCGAACGCGAGCTCCGGCTGCGGGCACGGCGGGTAGTGGTTGATCTTCTGGAGCAGCACAACGTCCTCGCCGCCGAACGCCTCCGCCATGGAGCCCTCCTCCAGCCGAGCTCCGTGGAAAGGCGCTGGAACAGCGTCCGTGTCAGAAGCCGCATGTGGCCGCAGTACGCCTCGTTGGCCTCCCTGTACCCCATCGGGTTCTCCGGCCAGACGGCGTGGTTCACGGCCGACGGCGGCGCGACGTTGTGGAAGAGGAAGTCGGCCCAGGTCTTCTTGCCGTCGGGCGCGTCCCGCTGCTGCGTGGAGCCGTACCCCTCGGTCTTCCCCGAGGCCGGGTCCATGGCGTAGCGCTGCTTTTCTGCCTGCGGCAGCGCGAAGAACTCACGCCCGACGCGCTGCAGCTCGGACATGGCCTCCGCCGGCACGCCGTGGTTCACCACCTGGAAGATCCCCCACTCCCGCGCGGCCTCCGCCATGCTGCAGCCGGCGTAGGGCGAGGACATGTCGATCACGGGGATCTCCAGAGGCGGCTCGTGCTCGGACCGCGCGAAGTCCCGTGGGAGCGCGCCCACCGCCGACACCAGCGCCTGCATGCTCTGTGCCGCCCCCTCCATCGCGTCCACAGTCCACAAACACACACGCCCTGATTTGTACCTGGTAGAAGTGATAAGAAGACGACGAACAGAAAGGAAGTAGTGCAACAGAAACACGGGCGATCGGTGCGTGCGGGCCTCAGGATTAGGGGTTGCGGTTGGGGAAACAGCGACGCGATGCGGCCGGCGTGCTGCGTCGTACGCTCAGCTGGATGCGCGGCATGTTTTTCTCCGGTAGGCGCAGCTGCCTGGTTACAACTGATCAACAGCGAATCACGCCGGCGTTCAGCGATTCTGTTCCGTTCAGCAGTCACACACGAACGGAATGGGACGGCTTTCATGGCCCAAGTAGTTTGGTCATCGTACTTCGAAATACGCTAGTTACGGTAAAAAAAAACGTTGCGGAGGCCCATCTATGATCACCGCACACATTAGACATGCATATGTGATGCTAAAAAAAAAAAACTAGACATGCATATGTTGCTGGCATATATGGGGAGGAAGAGGAGTTTCACCCCTCAAGAGTGCAGCATGTTGTGCCGTACTTGTTTTTGTTAGCAATAGAGAACCCTTCTTTTCTCCTATTATCTAGAGACAAGTCATCAACACTAAATGGTATCATGTTGGATCCTACTGCCCCGGCGGTAAACCACCTTCTCATCGTGGATGACGTGCTATTGTTATTCGAGGCAAGTGGTGAGGCGGCTACTGAGGTAAAGAAAGTGTTGGTGTCAGACTTCAGGACTACGGATAAATATGGATTAATAGTCTATATTTTTTTAGTAAGGGTTGTATAGAATTATTCAAAGTGGGTATCAAACATGGACTGGCTCTTCATCCCCTTTTTTCGCTTGGGTCCCGGACTCCCGGTTGGCTTCCTCCTTCTATTTACACAATTCTTTGTCTTCGTTCCTGATCATCATAACCGAGAAGGACACCCTTAATGAAAAATTTAGGTCTAGCGTGTGATGTTGGTAGATCAAAGAGTGTTGCCTTCAAATATTTTAAGAATAGAGTGTGATAAAGTGCAATGGAGCCCCCATATTTTTTTTTGATGATTAATGATAACCGCTATGGATTAATATTTGCATTAAGAAGAGTTTTTCCGTAGACAATACTTGGATTCCGTGTGTTGTATTCAATGTTGAAAAAATAAATATTGAAAGAAGATGGAAGTTCTTTGCGGAACTCACAAGAACTTATGAGTTAATCCATGGAACATCAAGATCTCGAGTACATGGGTAATTGGGTATTATCTACATCTAAGATTTTTTTGATTTTTTTTATCTTTTAAATAGCAGTTTTGAACTTTTCTAAAGGACCCCCTTAGAGCTCGGTCTCCAAAAGGCCACGCTACTATTTTCAACAGCTCCTTGAGGCATAGTGGTAACTAGTTTTTTGTTGTTGAGAAAAACTAGTTTTGTTTTTTTGAAATAAAGTACTCCGTGCGATGCACCGCATCGTCGACGGTTGATATAAGGCAGGGCCCAGTATCATTGGACGAAAAGCCCAACCCAAAAGCCCAACCGAACCGTACCGTAGAAGTTGAAGGCAGCGACTTCTCCATAGACTCGTAGTGGGTGGCACCAGCCAGCGAGCGAGAGGAACAGCGGAAGGGGGGGGGGGGGGGGGGAAAGAGAACTTGCCTGTGGCAAGATGGTTAGGAGGGTGGTTGTACCCCCAGCCCACCAGAGTTCAAACCCCAGGTTTGACGCTGGTGTTTCTCATTTAGGCGGAATATTCTTCAGTGGGAGGCGACGTTCCCGTCGACAGCGAGGCGCCCGTGGTGACTTCGTCAATCTCAAGACCCAACCGCCGGCTCAGTCTCTCGGAGGTGCTCATAGGGGTAGGGTGTGCGTGTGTGCGTTCATAGGGGTGAGTGTATGCGCGTGTATGTGAGCGTCTGCGTTGTACTGTGTTTCGCAAAAAAAAAAAAAAAGAACAGAAGGGGAAATGGCGCGCGCGGGCGGCGGGATGGGGAGCGCGGTGAACGTGGGCATCGCGGTGCAGGCGGACTGGGAGAACCGCGAGTTCATCTCCAACATCTCCCTCAACGTCCGCCGCCTCTTCGACTTCCTCCTCCGATTCGGTCCGTCCCCTTCCCCCAGATCCCCAAATCCGTTTCCGCATTCGCTTGCTTGCTCGCCGCGGTAGGGTCGAACCGGATCTGCTCTAGATAGGTCGATTTGGGTAGAGTCATGCTCTGGCCAAGCAGCTGAATGATTCCTTGCTACTTACTACTGCATCCAACTCTGGTCTGATGGCGCGCAATAGATTGATATGCACCGTATAACCTGCACCACCACATGCCAGTTCGTGCATCTTTCCGGACCTTGGGAGTTCTGCTCGCGGCCTTGTCGTGTCAGTCTCCTTCGTGTCGCCGATGCATAAATTGGCCATCATCATGTGTCTCTTTGAACCGAAGATGACCGATGAATGCTCTGTGTGGCTCAAGTGTTTTCTGGAAATAAATTGGACTCTACAGCCAGCCGGTTGCAACATGGGATCTGAGGGTTGAGAGCTCTTCCGTAAAAACAAGCAACAGGATGCCATTTTGGTAATAGTACATTTTAGTTTATCCTTTTAATGCACGGATTTGCATAAATTTGTGGGATGCCTGGGGGTTGAGCTTCCATTCTCAAGAAATGAGTTCTGTGAGATTTTGCTTCTGTCCAAGCAATAGGCCAATAGCTCTGCTTCCCCTGCAAATAAAAGTTCTTTCCAGATTTTGGAGGCCTAGCTTAGCAGCCCGATTTGCTTATTGACCCGAAAAACCATGAAATGAGCTGTTGAAATTTGAAAACCACTTTTTTTTTTACTATCAAACCCACTTTATCCCACGAGTGCGTTCGCGGATATGGTCATATGCCTGAAGTGCTGCCGTGTCCATGTGCATTGGCAACTCATATCCTTTAGCATGCTAACCTGTAAGAAGAATCAGAGCAGCGTCACTTTCTAGCTTTGAACTCTTCTCGATATATATAGCGAGGCCGCACGACTATACGTCCATACATGCATTTCGGGCATGGAAGAAATAGAATAAGAGTTATCATGCAGATTACCAAGGACGACTATAACCTTGCTAACCTGTTGTGCTTGTTGTTGCTGCAGAAGCGACGACGAAGAGCAAGCTGGCGACGCTGAACGAGAAGCTGGACAGCCTGGAGAGGAAGCTAGAGGTGCTGGAAGTCCAGGTGAGCAGCGCAACCACCAATCCCTCCGTCTTCAACTAGCTCAAAACGGGGACGACAACATTGGAAGCAGTTGCAGAGCTTAGCTAGGGTTTGAGAAGAGTATTGTGCATTCGGGCTTTGTGTTGTGCTTAATTTGTGTCTCTTCATCCGGTTATGTGTGTGTGTGTGTGTGTGTGTCAGTGTGTCTATATTTACCTATCCCTGCACAACCAATTGCCTTTTTTGTGTGTATGTGAACAATGTTTCCCTGTACAACACTTTGGTTACAGAGATGTCCCTAACTGGACATTTCTTTTTTGCGGGGAGTCCCTAACTTGACATTGACTTGTTGATGGACATAAACATCTGATCAGTAGGTTCCTCTCCTGGACTAATTTTTAGTGCAATCTGGCGTTCTGGCTTGATGATGCGTTTTCCCATCTGATCGTAGGTCCAACAATTCAGCAGATTGGGAAAACCGAGCCATGCAGCAGAACAAACCGAACAATTGGATCCGAAAATAACCAAAACTTTTTTCAATGCATATTTTTGTTTTGAAATCCGAAATTTATGTTGTGTTTGATTTGTTCCAAACCAACTAAAAGAACAGAACTTCTTTGCACCCACTTCTTGCTCATTTGTCCTTCTATGGTGCATTCGTTTGTCCTGTCAACATTATTAGTCAAACGATGGGCAAGCAAAGCAAACATCATGGTGCCCGGCTCATCTAAAACAAATTACATGTACTAAAGTAGCAAAAACACACGAACACACCCTTTAGAACGGTATTATTCAAGCAAGAAAATGGCAACGAGGCATGCAGCCAGAAATTTTTTTTTTTGAAGGAGCTCGTGTACAAGATCAAGAACTGAAAGAACAACACACACGAGAGGGAAGGACTACAGCTCGCGCGAAGAACACGGAACCACCACACACACCACGCACCCAAGCAGAAGCCTCGGACCAACCTTGTTGAAGTGCTGCAAGATCCATCTGGCGCAAGCACCAGAATCTGGCCGGTGAACGAACATCAGCTCCAAGACACCGCCATGGCGCCGTCGCAGTCTCACGCCGGAGAACAGAACGAAAGCACCAACCTTCTTCCGCAAGCCCACCGCATCCGACGACGAAGAAGCAGATCTCACCTGCAAACTCCAGAGGATTTTGACCAAAAGCGAGTCCACCCGCCGTGGCGGAGGACGAAGGACCCCCCAGCCAAGAGCCACCACCGCCAGCACGGACGGTGGCTCGGGGATGCACGATCTACGACTCCGGAGAGCCGCAGGCGCGCCGAAGACGACGGATCCGCCAAGGGCGTCCACCGGAGCACCCGAGGCAGAGGAGGGGACCGCCGTCAGCAAAAGCCACTCCGGCCACGCCGCCACCACCACAGCGCCGCCGGCTAGCACCCCACACACACCTAAGCTATATACACACCGGGATCCATCGATTCCCCGTCCTCCCGCCGCCGGAGCGGCCGCGGAGGGCGAGGAATCAGCCGGATCGCCGGCGGAGAGCCTGGACGCACGGGCAGATCCAAAAATCGCCTGTCTTCACTGTAGCTGGGGAAGAGAGGGGGGGGGTCGAGCGCATGCAGCCAGAATTAGCACAGTCAGAACAATATATAAACATAACATAACAAGACAAATACACGAAACGGCCATGACCCGTTACAATCCAAAAGAAGCCGCTTTAAGTGTCTTCACTAGACCAAAGAAAAAACAAGTGGCGGTTATCGGTCCAAATTTCCGCGTGATATGTTTGCCAAGATCTCAAGGCTTCATCCTCTTTGCACTTGCACCAAACTTGCTACCTTCTATCTCTCTCTGAAAAAAACAAATAGAGATGTCTGTCAAATATAATGCTTTCAATGTGACCATATGTCAGGTTATAATTACCATAAAAACAATTTTTTAAAGTAAAAAAGCAAGGCAGAGTACATATGCAGCGACCTGTCTGATTTGTGGTTTAAACGATCAATATTTGACATTTCCCATTCATTCCCATGCGTTACCAATACATAAAATAATTGGGCAACACCAACACAATATCTAAGGTCAATCCAGGATGCTCTGAATTAAACTTGTTGAAACAGATGTATGTGTCAAGGGTACATTTTTCATTTTTGACATCTTTCATTCAGAAACTTTTCAGTGTTCAGCTCTAGTTTGAAAATTATGCTTCATCTGCTATGTGCATCTTTGAATGGACTTGGCTCTTACTAATTCCAAGTTCAGAAACAACTACTGAAGTTCAACACGTACCCTGTTATATTCACTGAATGCCCAGGTCATCAAATTTTAAGTGGAGAGGTGAAGCTAATGACAACATTATCTCCATTAAGCAAAAAAGAAGGGAAAAAATAGCCCTAAAACATGCAAAAAAAGTGCCATCATGATGTGCAAGAAGTTGGGTCCTAATATGACAAGGGGGCAGAGTAATTTGGTAGTACTAATTGTTTCAGAATCGTGATTACGGGTGAGCATCAATATTAGACATCTGGTGTTTAACATACGGAGGTGGCCAAATATGTCGATTTCTATTAGCAAGTACGAAGCAGACTGGATGCAATAAACATGTGGTGGAATTTTAGTCATTTTAAACCTAAGCATAATTACATTAGTATGCAAATGAAAGCATGTTTAGTGATAGTGAACATAAATAAAATGACAGTAGTATGCAAATGAAACTATGCTTAATGGTGTTAGTAATATCCTAGTAATATATACCAGGTGATCCCGTAAACGCTGTCGGTGCGCACTGAACTCGCTGGCAAAGAGCTGGGACTGAATAGACCACTCTACACTCTTTGGATAGAAATGTACCTTATTGTTGTACATGTCGACACGAATGTAAGACTGGCCTAAGTACTCCCTCTCCCCGAGATGATTTAAGATTAGGTAGACGACGCCGTCTTCATGGATGCTCAGGACAGGGTACTTGGGAGCAAGCTTTGGTATAAATATAGGCTGGTAGGCCTCGTTTGCCCAGATGTTTTCAACATTGTACTTGCTGCTCATGTTCCACCCCGAGAGATCAGGCGACAGAGTCCAGAGGGTCAGTTCCAATCCTTTTTCGGGCTGGTGTTCAACACAATAATCCAAGGCGACGAACTTGATGTCGCCACGGACACAGGCCATGGAACGGAATTCGTCGGAGCTTCCGTGTCTAACTCTATACTTGAGTTCGCTTGCATCATATTCAGGACAATCTTGGGGCAACGGGACGAAGCCGAACTTGCAGTCTTGGTCCAGATGACAGAACACCATGCCTTTGAACAGATCCACCCAGCAGAGGATAGATCCCCGGTAGGAAAACTGGAGAAGCAGATGTCAGAGGAGAAGCGGTGGGTGGTGGTGGATGGAAGGGGCACGCGCCCGGGCTGCAAGACCCATTCTTGGGCGGACGACTTCCACAGCCAGAGCTCGGCTTCGGAGCATGCTGGCCAGACCCAGACCCCGACGAGTTCGGCGAGAACGTAGTCGTCCCCGGCGGCTTCGCACATGACGACGGCCGAGTCGAGCCCGAGGGCTCTATTATGATGTGAGGGGTCGCAGGGGATCTCGGGGATCACAGACAAGGAGTCATTCCTGGCGTCGTAGATGAGATAGCCTCCCGGAAAATGGGAGCCAGGGCGGTACGCTCCGGCTTAAAGGGCGACCAGGTTCTTGTCCGCGCTGGAGATGGTGCACGAGCTGAGGTTCTGGAGATCCCCCGGGAGCCAGAGGGGTTCCGGCCGCAGTACGTGGAGGAAGGAAAGGTCCGGCAGATAGGCGACGACTACATGGGGCTTGAAGGTCCGCAGGTATTCGGTGGTTACATCAGTGATCTCTTGGCGGCTTGGTGGATCATCTCCTCCTTCCCACAGCCAGTGGATTGACCCTTCGCTGGATACCGCCTCGTTGCGGGAGATGCAAATGTCGCGTTCGAGCAGAACAAACGAAGGGGCCATGGCGGCTAGCCAGCTAGGATTAGGGTTGGGCGGAGGAAGCAGGGATTTGGGAATCCATGGTGGTAGCTCGCGGCCCAGGGTCACGACACCGCAGCGGCGGTGCGGCTCGGAGATGGCGCACCAGAGGTCCCCGGTCGTAGCACCGCGACCTTCGAATACGAGATTGTCAATAAATAAACAAGATTGAAGATTATGTGCTCTCTATCCCACTACGTAATTCAGTAATGAAGTATGGAAATCGAATGCTTAGTTCTCATTCGCATGACGTCATCAATCCCAGTTGCAATTCAAGTTGCAACTCATGATTATCACGAATCACGAAGCAAATCGAACGGTGTGGAGCAGTTGCAAGTGCAAGTCCACTTGCAACTCAAGCGAATGAGAACTAATTTAATTCTCAATCGCATGACGTTATCAAATCCCAGTTGCAAGTTGACTTATAACTGATGCACGAATCACGAAGCAAATCAAGTGGTCCGAATCAGTTGCAACTCCACTTGCAACTGAAGACGTCATGCGATTGAGAACTAAGCTAATTCTCATGCGATTGAGAATTAGCAAAACCGATGAAGTATGAACCGATCTGAAACTATCCAGCGGAGCTGGGGTTCGTCCCGATTTAACAAGAAGTGTATTTTCTTATTTAGGGATTAGTTCTAGTGCGGTTCAGTTTCAGCTTAGCTACATGATGCGTATATAAAGACATTCTTGATAATAAGATGTGGAGAACTCCTCACTCTTCCGAAGGGAGATTATCCTCGTGAAGATTGATCCCACCATATGTTTCTTCAAGTTTGATCCACCATCATGAGCCATCTCACAGTTCGAGATTGATCACAAAGCTTCCACGCTACAAAATGGATAAACTATTGAGAAGTTATAGCATCGAAAAGAAAGTTTTTCTCATCCTCTAGAAAAGGATTTTGTCGATCCTTGGGAGGAGAAAAACCTACATCTACAATTTAATCAAAATTTGGATCATGATACGCAAATGATTAAGCATGTGGAATCTCCATACATGATAATTTGTGTCATCAAACATATGAGTACCATTGTGCACTATCCCTCTAGCAGACATCTTTACTCTCTAGTCGGTGAAGTCTAAGAAAGATATCCCTAGCTCGGATGCATAGGCGACTTAAAATTCTTACGAATTTTTCTTTATCCAAATATAGAATTAAACTAAACTAATATTTTCAAGCACAAATCTTAATATTGCAGGATCAATAATGTGCACCAACAACATATATCTCAACAAGATATGACAATTACAGGAATAATCTAGCAAATAATCCAAACTTTAAACAGGATATATCAATAGTTGCAAGTATGAATTGTAGAATGTAAAGCTGATAAGAGACATCTGATGTATTTATGGGATTTCGGATATCCACCTATATCTAGGGATGTAAACTGATCGGACCGGATCGTATTTTGCCTTTACCATATCCTTACCAAATTTTGCATCGGATTCGGAGCGATTAATGATCGGATGCAAATTCGGAGGCAGATTTATGTGGTCGTGGATTCGGGAACGGAAATGGAGCGGAACAAAATTAATCAGATAGATACGCGCATAAGTAAATTTTCAAACATACAACTAAAAATAATTGTTTAGCAACCTAGTAATTAACACAGTTGTACTCCATAGTCTTTACAATAACTATTTAAGTGAGTTATTTTTCAATGGACGAACTCGACAATTCACTAACTGCAAATTATGTTGTATTAGGTTGGAGATTTTGGTAGAAATTGGATTTATTCAGATTAAAACCATCTGATAATTCTATTTAATTTTCGGATAATCCATATTCTGGGCAATTTAACATACCATATCCGGTTGTCAAGTTCGGAATCGCATATCCTTATCCGTGGGATTCCTTAAAACCGGATATGTATTCTTCAAACGGTTTCAGAATCGAATACAGTATGGAAATTATACTATCCGTTTACACCCCTACGGATATCCTACTCTTCGTTGGAGAGCCCGTGGAAACAAAGACCACAACGAACCTCACGGATCTAAAATTATTATCCCTTGAGCTCCACAACCACTTCACAACTCACTTGGGTCCCTTCACAATCTCCAAAAGAGGTCCCTTTCAAACAAGCACTGATTTAGCAAGATGTTGAACCCATGAGATTTGAAAACAAGTGTGGCATGCCAAAATTCTGTCGGTGAAGCAAAAAAAAAAAAGATTCTAAGGTATTGTAACAACAAACACGCGTGGGAACCCTACACTACAAACTAGCCACACACACACACTTACATATAAACAAATATGAAAAACAGTAGTGCATGTAATTTGACAACTTAATCTGTACACGAGTATTGCTTTTATTACTTTTGTAGACTTATTTTGAATTAATACATCTTAGAAAAATGTCTTAGACTAAAATTAATAAAAATAACATAAGTTCCATGAGAAATTAAATAGAATTATACTTTTAGCATATGGTGTATTTATAATGATAGACTTTTGAATTAAATATATATCATTAACGATACATACAAAATATGTGGTCAATGTTGCTAAACAAAAAAAACCTAATATATTAATAAAAGTTTTATGTTAGATTATGTATTGATAAGAACACATGTTTACCATTTAATAACACAATAAAAAAGACATATTTTGTACAAATAGGCGACGGTTATTCGGAAATTCACTTTGGCACCCGGGTGCATATGCACCCGGTAGTTCAAAACATATTTCAAAATGTAAAAAAAAACTGAAATAAAATTTCCCGGATAGATCTTCATATTCTATGTGTTTACAAAGTGGTTTCACCAAAAAGCGATATATTTTGTGCCTTGTGTAAAAAAGACAAAAAAAGGTGTCGTGAAAAGCCTTATCTTAGCACCATTTTTTTCTTTTTTATACAAGCCACAAAAAGTGTCGGTTTTTCGTGAAACGACTTTGTGAACACATAATATATTAAGACCTATGTGCAACCATTTTTTTCCAATTTTTTTGACATTTCAAAATTTGTGTAAAATGCATTTTAAATAAAGGGTGCATATACACCCGGGAGCCAAAACACCACTCCCACGGTTATTAGCAATATTAGTTATTCACGTAGACTTTTTGGTTGTAAGGAAAGAAAAATCCAAGGTACGTAACACCCCCACGGGAATTTTTATGAGCACATGGGGCCCCTCTCCTCCCAATGGGAAACCGGAAATGTTTCTCTTTCCTTGTTGTCGTTTGGTAACAACAGACAAAACCACATTCACAGAAACGTTAGTTCAATCTCTGTCACTCTTATATGTACTTTTTGGCCTTCCATTTAGCATATTCTTCTTTCTAATATAGGAAATGAAGCTCTCATGTATGGTTGGAGAACGAAAAAGTAACAATTCAAAAGGAAAACGTGCTTACAAAATTATTGTAGCTCGAAAATATCACATACCGTTACCCAGTTCATTGTTATCAAGTGGTGGTATGGACCATTTTTGTGTGTCGGAATAACATTAACCATTGATACTACAGTCGATGCATGGTTGTTCGAATAGGCTTTGAATTTTAGAAATGCAAGGCAAATCCAAAATTTACCTCAACCGGATAAAGTTTAGCAAGCACAACCATCACTACTATATATAAAAGCTTGAAGAGAATCCGCACTGTAGCGTCCTGTAGATAGCTACAGTACAGTACCCACAGTGCACGCTACAGTAGTTTTTTTTTGCAGTTTTTTTTTGCAGAAAGAAAAAACTTCGCGTTTTCCGAAAATTATATACATGAAATATATGCGCGCCGACGAGTAGGTTCCATTCCCGTGATCGGTTTCGAGTTTGGTCGAGTCTAGCTCCATAATTTTGGATCCAGATTCGCACAAACATTTGACAAATTTTGTCCAATTCGTCGCACTAGGTCATCCGTTTGAATTTTCATTTCACAAGTAGATGTATATCACCCTATATAAATCGGCCCTCGGAATAAAACTTTTTGGAAAAAAGCCCCGCTCGCCACTTTTTGCAGAAAAGCCCACGCGCTTTCAAAAAAAAAATCGGTCTCCCGGAATAAAAACGTGTGGTTCTAATTCGTCGCACTCGGTCATCCGTTTGAATTTTCATTTCACAAGTAGATGTATATCACCCTATATAAATCGGCACTCGGAATAAAACTTTTTGGAAAAAAGCCCCGCTCGCCACTTTTTGCAGAAAAGCCCACGCGCTTTCAAAAAAAAAATCGGTCTCTCGGAATAAAAACGCGTGGTTCTTTTACGCAAAGTTCCTTGCGTTCTCCGGATATTACAAACTAACTACTATCCTACTATATATAATGGCGCGAAGCATCCGGGCTACTGTAGCTACTATGTTTTCAACGGACATACATATATACATTTCTCTTCAAACTTCAAATTCGTTGAATTTTAGACCGTGCAAAAAAGACAAATTCTGACAGATTTCAAAATTTCATTAATCTGCAAAATTAGTTAACCAATAAAATGATATTTTTTAACGGTACCAACAGTAGCTACAGTGCGGCGCTACAGTAGTCGTTTTTTTTTCGTTTCAAACCGCCAGAAAATATGTACACGAAAAATTTGCGCGTCGACGAGTATGTTCCATTCCCGTAATCGGTTTCGAATTTGATCGACTCTACCTTCTTAATTTATGATCCAGATTCACACAAACAGTCGGCGAGTTTTTTCAAATTCGTCGCGCTCGGTCACCCGTTTGAATTTTCTTTCACAGGTAGATGGATATCACCCTTCCAAGCAACTTTCGTGTTTTAACCTTCTTATTTTGACGGACATATAAATGTGCACTTTGCTCGTCGCTTTTTCGCAGTAAAGCCCTAGCGTTTTCCAAAAAAACATAAATCGGCCCTCCAGAATTTAAAAAAACTGCATCAAAAGCCGCGTGCCGCTTTTTGCGGAAAAGTTCTCGCGTTTCCTACAAAATGTGAATCGGCCGCCCGGAATAAAACTGCGTGGTTCTTTTGCACAAAGGTCGTTGCGTTCTCCACATATTACAAACTAATTTTATTAACATCATCACCAAATAACTTTAGTAACGTTATTTTTAACAGAATATATATTTCATATTGGACCTAATGACACACATTTTTAAAAAACGCTCCTTACCTTTCCAACATTTTAGAAGTTTCTACTTTTTTCTCTCTACTCATAAATCACAATTTTCATCAATTTTCTTTTCCATAAAAATGACAGAACAACCAACAAAATATGAATTAACAGTATGTTTTAAACTTTTTATTTCAACGGCCATACATATATATATTTCTCTTCAAACTTCAAATTCGTTGCATTTTAGACCGTGCAAAAAAGACAAATTCTGACAGATTTCAAAAAAATTCATTAATCTTCAAGATTAGTTAACCAAAGAAAAAGAATATTTTTTAACGGTACCAAACAATGATTTTCACCAGGCAAATTAACCTAAAGGGCGCGGCATGCGCCGCGTCAGGTTACCTAGTATGAGCTATGGTTTGTCTTGGAGGTATATCTGCATACAAAGAGTTTTGAATTCTACAAATATTTTCAAAGAGTTCTAAAGTTGTCATGGATGAGGTAGTGACATTCATGAAGAGGTGAGTTGTAAAGCGACGGTCCGTGGAAGACTGCTGACATAGGGCGGCAGGTGAGCTCAATAGGCTTGCCAAGAAGGTATTTAGTGTAAAGAACTTTTTCCTCCTTTAGAAATTCCACTTATTGAGGGAAGAAAGTAGATGGTCACTTCCAATATAGGTTTTTTTTTCCGATGTTTATAACATTCTAAAAGCTAGCCCTCTTTTGATATATCTCTTACCTTCAGATCTGTGGGCGACAAGGTTGCTTGTGAGGATGGACAACAACTAGTAAGTGAGGAAAGAGGGGAGGAAGGAAAGAAAAGAAGAAAGGGATGGAGGAAGGAAAGGGAGGAAGGAAAGAGAAAGAAGAAAGGGATCAAGTCTTGGAGTGAAGGAGGAATGGAAGGGAAGAGAGAGAGAGAGAGAGAGAGAGAAAGAGAGATCATTTTTTAGTGAATATATTCAATAATAATCGTCCCCATCCCATTTCACTTAGGGCAGCCCTAGGCGTAGGCCCCCTAGAAAAGGACAAACTCAGGTCCCCTCCAGAGCCGTCAGATCGTCATCGTACGTCCAGAAATCACTCGAGCACATTTTTACATTTAGCCCCTCGCTTTACAGAAATCAGCCCACGGTACAGAGCAAATCCACTAAAATGAAGGGGTAATCGCGCCCCCCCCCCCCCCACCTTCTCGATACTGAAAGCAGAAATATCAGTATGGTGATTTACCCTGAGTATTGCAACGAATTCCCGAATATTGCAACCAAAGTTCTCGCCTCGCATACAAAAAATATATAGTATGGCAACAAATCACCACAACATTAAGAAAATTAATGTTAGAAAAAAGTGGTTACACAACAATTAATTTGCTGTAGTTTGATTTGCAACACAAATTATGAACAATTTCAACAATAATAACAAAAAATTACAACAAAAAACCATCTGTTTGCAACAATAAAAGTAGTTTAGCAACGAAGAAGTTGTTGCGGATTCATTTGCAACAAAAATCAGCCATTATTTCAACAAATATCACAACTGATTACCAAAAAATGTATTTGCAACAATTTGAAAAGCACGTAAAGGCACACAAACTTGCACCAACGAAAGAAAAACTTTGCAACATCTAGCTTGTGATTTCGCAATAAAAATAATACATGTTTGATACAATTTGAAAATATATGCTACACGGTGTAAAATTGAGTGAACACAACTTGTAGCAAATCACACAAAACAAGCAAAATCTGGCGTGTGCCTTCACGACAATTTTGTATATTTTTGTTATAAAATTAATACATGAATGCAAAAATCAAAAATAAACTTAGTGAACAAAACCAAGTAGGTAAAACTATGTTGTTGGACGCTGTTTTTTCACAACTACGAGGATCTTCCCCGCTTATCACGACCATCGATTTTGCATCCAAAGAACGATATTATTCCTACTAATTGATGTATTGACAAAACAAAACAAAAAACTATTAGTGCGTGATTTTAATTTTTAAGTTAATGCATGTATAGAAATTTCTTCTTACTACATGAATCTAAAAAATAAATTACATAAATCTATAAATTATTGATAATATATTGATAATTCGAAAAATCATTGATAATTTGTGCATGGATCGTAAAGCAAATCGACGATCATGATAAGCGGGGGAAATCCTCTTAGTTGTGGAGTTGCATTTTCCTAAAAATGGGCCAAAAATCAAGGTTGGGCCAAAAAAGAATCGAGCGAGCCACTTCGCTAGGCTCACACGTGAAGAGCGACATACGCTTGGGCTGCATAGGCCCGAAAAGTCCCTTTGTAACCGGTTTTTATTTTTTGAAATCAACATTTTGAAGTTTCAATTGTTTTTAGAAAAATCACAAAGGTTGATAATGACGTACTCTAAGGTGTTGCAAATTTTCCACGTGAAATTTTTTGTATTCCGGCCTAAACGAAAAATGACAAATCCTGAGAGATCAATTTTTTATCGAAATCTGCACTGTTCAACCACCTTAGATTTAGAAATTTTTCATTTTTACATAGTCCAAAATACAGAATATTTCTCTTTAAGTTTTTCTAAACAGGTGGAAGTCATAATTATCTAAATGTAGGAATATTTTCATAATTGTTTGATAGTTTAAAGTATCGTTTTCGGTGTTTTTTTAAAAAAAAATGCTACATGTAGCTCGTCCTACAAAACGCCTCTCTCTGCATAGGATCCCCTATTACTACTATATATAATGGACGCAAACTTTAGCGCCCCTCCTAGCGCGTCGCGCACTGTTCACGTGAACAGTTATGAACAGTGCGCGCGCACTGTAGCATTTGGGTTTTTTTTTTGCTTCATTTTTTGAATTTTTTTTTTCCTTTTTTATTCTGCTTCCTTTTTTTTTGAAAAAAAAACCCCGCGATTTCCAAAACATGCATGAAATATGTGCGCGCCGACGGGTAGGTTCCACACCCGTGATCGGCTTCGAGCTTGGTCGACTCGGACTCCTCAATTTTTGATCCAACTTTGCACAAACGTTTAACGAATTCTGTCAAATTTTCGCCGACGAGTAGGTTTCGAGTTTTCTCGACTCCAGCTCCTCAATTTTGGATCTAACTTCGCACAAACATTTGATGAATTCTGTCAATTTTTTTGCAGAAAAGTCTCCGCGTTTTCCAAAAAATTATATACATGAAAAAAGTTTCGAGTTTTGTCGACTCTAACCCCCCAATTTTGGATCCAACTTTGCACAAACATTTGACGAACTTTGTCAAAAATTTTGCAGAAAATTCCCCGCGTTTTACAAAAATTATATACACGAAATATATGCGCGTCGACGATCAGGTTCCATCCCTGTGAACGGTTTCGCGTTCGGTCGACTCTAACTACTCAATTTTAGATCCAAATTCGCACAATACTTTGACAAATTTTGCCAATTGTTTTGCTGAAAAGTCCCCGCGCATTTTCTTGCAGAAAAGCCCTCGTGTTTCCCAAAAATTATATACTTCGTCAAGATTTTTACAGAAAAGACCCCGCGTTTTCCAAAAATTATATACATGAAAAATACGTGCGTCGACGAACAGGTTCCATCCGCGTGATCGGTTCCGAGTTTAGTCAACTCTAACTCCTCAATTTTGGATCCAAATTCGCACAAACGTTCGACGAATTTTGTCAAATTCCAATTTCCTTTAACATTTATCATGTCATTATAACCTTCAAACCTACACTTAAAATAAAATACAAATAATATATCCAAATTTTCCAAAAATAACAAATTTCCAAAATTCCCACAAAAAAAAAAACATCCCCTGTTTGCTAAATTTACGCAAACATTAATGCATTACAGCAAATTATTAGTTGTAATATTTATGCAAACATAAATGAATTATACAAGAAACGCCACCATTTCTACTCACAAAATATATTAGTTGAACAAAACAACTTAACAAGTTATATTCACAAAAATATACACCACGGGCGCGGCGTGCCGACGCGCCGCATTCAACTAGTAGGTTCCCCTACAGTAAGCGTTTCCCTTTCACTTATCCAAAGACTAGACCCTGCTGTTGCAAGCTGCTGCTATTCTTTGCTCAAATTGTATATTTTAATCGAAATTCAGGTTAATGGGTGAACAATTTTAGGTTATTCAAATTTTGTAAAAGAAGTAATATACAACTAAGAATTGGCAAAAGTGAATTCAGTGTCTTGGGAACTCTCTTCCTTCTGCCATTTACTCTGAAGGCAAAACTCACCGGGAAGAGCACAACAACACAACAAAACTGCAGAGATACAAACACCAAGAGCTCACAGTCAATCAATCCCTCTGTTCTCTTCTACCAAGGATTAACCAAGACTAGCAGCATACCCGCGCGTTGCAGCGGACAACAAAAATTGCTAAGTTGAGAAATAGTAAATGAAGCATCGGCAATATGCTTGCACAAATGTCGTTAATCTTCGATGCATCTTTGAGGAATGGTTAAGTTTGTCCACGAACATGTGCCAACGAACTCATTTCGTTGTGGCTAGAAGCTGCAAAATCATGAGTGAAATAAATATCTATTCTCTCTGAAACCTCTCCACTCTCCAACAAGCAGCAACACATATTTAGATCTTATTTTCCGGTGGCCCAAATAGCAAATGATCCAGTCATATGCCTATCGTCCACACCACTTTAACTCCGAATTGCCCTTATGCTTACCCTGCACGACATCCAACCATGGCAATCGTATTTATTCAAACTGATTTTATCAATTTATTAGTGAAGGATCTCAACAAGTGATTCACCGTGGTTAATCGTTTGCATTGTCGTCAATGAGGCAGACAAAATAACAGAAAATCACTTCGCAACAACAAAATTTAGAAGCAAAAGAAAAGCAGGCTCAAAATCTTACTCTGATTGCGAAAATACGAATAGCCTTAGACCACCCAAGTCAAGTGTACATATATGAGCAGACAATCAAGCGCCTGTCCAACGTGGGGTAAAACTGTCCGATTAGAAGTATGTAGCCTTCCGAAAAATCAGTAGAGGGTTAACTGTATTTACTTGTGATCTCATCATATTTATCGAAATACACAAAAACAAAATCAGATTGTTAATAGAAAAATGATTCAGAAGTTTGGAGCTTCAACCTCATGTCCGGTGTGCTACGGCCTACGGCGCCACCCTTGGCGAAGACGAAGCCCTCGCGGCGCAGCTCACAACCGAGCTGTAGCGGAGCTGCGGAGGATGCAGACACGACTCCATTGCCCACATCGTGAGGTATTCATCAGTACGTGCATGGAGTCTATGTGCGTCAAAGTACAGCAGCGATCCCCTGCAACAACATGCATCGCATGCCGATGAATTAACACGGCCACGATATGCCTGGGCGACAGCCATCGCGTGGAAAAGAAAAAATAGCGATTTGGTCAACGATCGGGTTAATACAACGCCATGGGGTTTGAGACAGTGACGACCACGCCGAGCCCAGCCAGGTGATCCGGCAAGCATGCACGTACATGCTTCTTCTTCTCACCACAGGCAGTCAGGTCGTCAGCCGAGGCCATGCCCGTGTGTGCGTTGCCTTTTTCCCCCGGTGTCCTGTTTTTAGCGATGGCGTATAGGAGTTGTACTCGAGGCTGCAGCAGAATCCGAATTGGATTGGAAAAACGTACCACCACACAGCGTACCACCAATAATCTTTTTTGTGTAATTCCAAATGTGAAGCAAGTCTCCGTATCTTATTGGTGAAACTGAATACTTGAAATTCAACAGAACCCCTGTTTTCTTCTTTTTCTTCTTTAACCATAAATCCCAAAAAATTTCTACCTCCTTTCTTTTTCATATATTTTTCTGATCAGGAAAAATAAAAAAGCCCATAAGCTTTGGCTTCCTCAAGCACCACATCCATACAAGAGGTATAAGTGCAAGTCAAGAAAAAAAATCACGAGTCTGCTCCGACAAAAACATAAATATGTCCAATTAAAAGTAAAGGGTAAGGAAACAACTTCAACAATAGAAATTGCACGAGAATTTGCCTATGGCAAAATGGTTAGGAGGGTGCCCAGCAGAGTTCAAACCCCAGATTTGACACTGGTTTTTCTCATTTAGGCGAAATCTTCTATATCTAAATAGGAGCACCCCACTAGAGATATTTCTCTCAACATGCAAGCTATAGCTGATTTTTTTTAAATAATACACGAAATTTATTTAATTCTGGAAATATTACGCAAAATTTTTTTTTTCAAAAAAATTATCCAATCGGCGTTGCTGAAGCCAACAGGACCTTGTCGTCATTGGTGAAGCCGAGTAGGGACCTGTCGTCCTTGGCGAAGACGACTAGTGCCTTGTCGTCTTTGGGGAAGCCGACTAGTGGCGTGCATTCACCCACACACGCCACTGGTAATACTTAATAGTGGCGTGCACTTATACATACACGCCACTGATCACACATACACGCCACTGGTACGTCACCAGTGGACGATTTTGGCTTACACGTGGACGAGTGGGGCCTCTCGTCCTAGGCAAAGACGAGTGGGTCCAGTCGTCTTCGGCCAAGCCGATTGGATAATATTTTTGCAAAAAAAAATTTGCATAATATTTCCAGAATTAAATAAATTTCGTGTATTATTTAAAAAAAATTAGCCAAGCTATACACCTCATCAAGTCTCTAATTGGTCCATGTCATTTTTCTTTGAGCCACCTCATCACTATACCACGTCATTAGCTAGGAAAACTAAAGGTACGCCGTTCAATTCATGTGTTCAGTTCCTATTCGGTGCATTTAATATATTCACGGCACACTTCAGCCCGCAAGCAGCCCCATTGCTTCATCTTCATTAGTGATTCGATCAACAGCCTCATGCCCTTCCTCTTCACCACGATCTTAACCAAGAAATTGATGGAGGCATCCGAGGAGTCTACGGAAAACACGTGTGGAGGGGCAAACGTGCTAATAAAGACCTTGCTCATCTTCAAGATGCGCCATATGTTTCATCGCTCGGCTTCTCCACCTTGACCTTCTTGTGCAACCTGTTTCTCATCATGAGCTCTGCCCAGTTCTCAACTTTGATAGGTGCTGAATAGTGTGGTCGTTGATATATGATTCTTGGCCTTCTTTTTTCACTTCGCCTTGCCTGGGCGATTTGAATGACGGAGATGTCACGCTGCAATTTATCTGTCGTTCTCTTGCGATCTCTTTTTCCTGGTCTCTCTTGGTTGTCTTCACTGGCGTGGGATTTGGTAGTCTAATTTGATTAATTGACCCAACATGCTAGGATGTCTGATTTGATATGCTTCCTCTCTCTTGGGATCTTTTTGTTCCAGATGGGAGTTCCATCAATTGAGTTGTTGCGCTCCTGACATAGGTTGTCTCATGGGTCCTTCTTCATCTATCCGATGCTAACAGGGGAATCAAGACTTAGCTACATGTTCACCCTACGATGTGATCCACTCGGTGTTGGATGAAAACGAAGAAACCAAAATGCCTATTCCTCATGCAGGTCCATTGTTTGGTGCAGAGGAAGACAAAAACTGAATTCTGCACAAATGGTCATAATGGTATTTGTTAGATTTTGGGCCCATTTTGGGCAGCCCAATAAAATTTCTGAAAATCTCAAATTGGCCCATGTGCATGGCAGAATTTTGGAGGTGCAAAGTGGTGCTAAAGTTTAATCCCACATTGCTAGTTGGAGGAGACAAACACCACCTTATAAGGTGGAGTGTTGTACCACTTGGTAAGCTTGTGAGAACAAGAGGCTCTCTCGTGCGCACTCCTCCTCCTCCTCCGCCGCCGCTCGCACGCACGCACCGCACCGCACGCCCGTCTTGTCCCGACGCGCCGCGCCGCGCCGCTCCGCGGGAATCTCGCCAAGCCGAGCTTTATTTTTGCAGTCCGGGAAAACGGTTTGGACGGACGCGTCACAGTTAGTCGGTTCGGGTCGCTCCCGGATCGTGGGCTACTGTAACCGACCTAAAACGTGCGCTATATAAAGTCGTGCGCTGCAAACCAACCGAACCAATCTAGGTTTTGCCAATCTCGTGCCTTGCGCCGCCACCGTAGTCTACTCCATCCCGTGCGCCGGCGTGCACCGGCGAACGGGACAGCAGGTCTCCGGAACCGCTCGTCCTTGTGATCCTGTACGGGAGAGGGCGAATAAGGTTTTTGGGAAGCGCTCCGCGCGACTGCTTTCAAGTTCTTCATCACGGCTCGACTTCCTGGACGATCTCCGGGTCCGCGGGCGACTCGTCTCCAACGTCGTCTCCTTCGAGCTGCTACCGTCGCCGCTCAAGCTGCTGCCGTCGCTGCTCCAACGACTACTTCCTCCGTTCGGTACGTGCGGCGTGTTCTGAACTGTTTTGCTATGGATCTGTTGGCGTATGTGTTGCTGCTGTTCATGTTGATTAGTACATCTAGTATGTTCGTATTCTACATGTTAGTAGCTGGTGTAGTTATGTTTAATATTCTGGAATTAATCATGGAATTATTGCCTAATTATCCAACAATCCAAAAACCTTATATGTGTTATAGGCAATTTCCTGAGTTAAACATGGGACATCTATCTGATGCGCTGAGGCCGGACAAGTTTACCGGTGTGGACTTTAAGAGATGGCAGTACAAGACCACACTGTGGTTGCGATCTCTGAAAGTGTTCGAGGCTAGTGAGGGTTTACCTGAAGGAACTATATCTGACGAGGATCAGAACAAGTTCAAGGAAACCAATACTGCCTTTGTGGGACTCGTTCTGAGTGCTCTTAGCAACAAGCTGTTTGATGTGTACATGCACATTACAGATGCCAAAGAGCTCTGGGAGGCACTGAACGCTAAGTTCGGTGTAGCAGATGCTGGCAGTGAACTGTACATCATGGAGAGCTTCCATGACTTCAGGATGGCTAACAACCGTTCTGTAGTCGAACAGGCTCATGAGATACAGTGCATTGCTAAGGAGCTTGAGCACGCTAAGTGTGCCTTACCTGACAAGTTTGTGGCTGGATGCATTATTGCAAAGTTGCCCTCTTCATGGAGGAACTTCGCCACAACTCTCAAACACAAGAGACAGGAGATTTCGGTTGAAAACCTGATAGCGTCTCTTGATGTTGAGGAGAAGGCTCGGGCTAAGGACACTGCTGAGAGAGGTGGTGAAGGTCAGTCTAGCGCCAACATGGTGCAGAAGAACTTTCACCATGGCAAGAGCAAGGCAAAGAGCAAGTCTTCCTTCAACATGCCTACCAAGACTACTTCTTTCAAGAAGAAGAAGAAGATGCTGAACAAATCTGAGCTAAAGTGCTACACTTGTGGAGAGCCCGGACACTTCTCTGTGGACTGCCCAGATCGTGCAGACAAGAAAGGGAAGAAGCATGTCAACGTCGTGACCGCTAGCAATGCTGATGGGTACGGTAATTTACCGATGTGCTTTCAGTATTTCAATCTCCATGTTGGTGGATTGATACGGGTGCTAATGTTCATGTATGTGCTGACATCTCTATGTTCACTTCTTATCAGGTCGCAGATTCAAGCGTCTTAATGGGGAATGGATCACATGCTTCTGTTCGTGGTGTTGGCACGGTAGATCTGAAGTTTACTTCGGGGAAGATCGTGCAGCTGAGGAACGTGCAGCATGTCCCTACTATGAACAAGAATCTTGTTAGCGGCTCCCTTCTATGCAGAGATGGGTTTAAATTAGTCTTGGAGTCCAATAAAGTAGTTGTGTCAAAGTTTGGACAATTTATTGGTAAAGGGTATGAGTGCGGAGGCTTGTTCCGCTTTTCATTATCGGATTTTTGTAATAAGTCAG
This sequence comes from Poa pratensis, assembly GCA_947311845.1. Classification (NCBI taxonomy): domain Eukaryota; kingdom Viridiplantae; phylum Streptophyta; class Magnoliopsida; order Poales; family Poaceae; genus Poa; species Poa pratensis. The sequence goes on from CAMZMU010000111.1 coordinate 19,592,131, forward strand.
TAAACCATATTTGTGGCAGTGTGGATTCGGATGCTAATGTTTGGCACTCTCGTTTATGTCATGTTAATTTTGGTTTAATGAGTAGACTTTCCAGTTTGAGTTTAATTCCTACTTTCACCATTGCCAAAGGTTCTAAGTGCCATAGCTGTGTGCAATCTAAGCAACCTCGAAAGCCTCACAAGGCGGCCGAGGAGAGAAACTTGGCACCTCTAGAACTCGTACATTCGGATCTATGTGAGATGAATGGCGTGTTGACAAAAGGTGATAAGAGATATTTCATGACTTTAATCGATGACGCTACTAGGTTCTGTTATGTATATTTGTTGCACACTAAAGATGAAGCTTTAGACTACTTTAAAATTTATAAAGCTGAAGTTGAAAATCAATTAGAGAGAAAGATCAAACGTCTTAGGTCAGATCGTGGTGGCGAGTATTTCTCCAACGTATTTGATGAATTCTGTGAGGAACATGGTATTATTCATGAGAGGACGCCTCCCTATTCGCCCCAATCAAACGGGGTTGCCGAGAGGAAAAACCGCACGCTGACCGACTTGGTGAACGCCATGTTGGACACTGCTGGTTTATCTAAGGCATGGTGGGGGGAGGCTTTGTTGACTTCGTGTCATGTCCTGAATAGAGTTCCTAACAAGGATAAAGAGAAGACACCTTACGAGGAGTGGTCTGGGAGAAAACCATCACTTTCTTATTTTCGTACTTGGGGATGTTTGGCGAAAGTCAATGTTCCAATTCCTAAGAAACGAAAACTTGGACCGAAGACAGTGGATTGTGTCTTTCTAGGTTATGCTCAGCGGAGCATTTGCTATAGATTTTTAGTGGTTAAATCTGAGATACCTGATATGCATGTTGATACTATTTTGGAATCTCGTGATGCAACATTTTTTGAGAACATGTTTCCTATGAAGGATATGCATAGCATTGCTAGAATTTCTTCTGAGATATTTGCTGAACCTAGTACATCTGTTGATCATTCTGAACAACCACTTGTTGAGGAAGTCCTTGAGAAGGATGACAATGAATCAGCTCCCAAGAGGAGCAAGAGACAGAGGACTGAAAAATCCTTTGGTGATGATTTCATTGTGTACCTTGTGGACAATACTCCCACGTCCATTGCAGAGGCATTTGCATCTCCTGATGCTGATGACTGGAAAGAAGCTGTCCATAATGAGATGGACTCGATTCTTTCTAATGGAACTTGGGAATTATCTGAACGACCCTACGGCTGCAAACCTGTGGGTTGTAAGTGGGTGTTCAAGAAGAAGCTAAGGCCTGATGGTACTATTGAGAAGTACAAGGCACGGCTTGTAGCCAAGGGCTACACCCAGCGCGAAGGCGAAGATTACTTTGACACCTATTCACCTGTTGCTAGACTCACCACCATTCGAGTACTACTTTCCCTGGCTGCCTCCTATGGTCTTATCGTTCATCAAATGGACGTAAAGACAGCTTTCCTTAACGGAGAGTTGGAAGAGGAAATCTATATGGATCAGCCTGATGGGTTTGTAGTAAAAGGTGAAGAGAGAAAGGTGTGCAAATTGTTAAAATCTTTGTATGGGCTGAAGCAAGCACCTAAGCAATGGCATGAGAAGTTTGACAGAACTTTAACTTCTGCAGGCTTTGCCATTAATGAGGCTGATAGGTGTGTATATTATCGCCATGGTGGGGGCGATAGTGTTATATTATGCTTGTATGTTGATGACATACTGATTTTCGGTACAAGCATGATAGTGATAAATGAGGTCAAGTCTTTCCTGTCAAAGAGCTTTGATATGAAAGATCTGGGACAAGCTGATGTGATCCTGAACATTAAGCTGATTAGGGATGAGAGTGGGATTACGTTAACGCAATCACACTATGTTGAGAAGGTCTTGAGCCGCTTTGGTTATATAGACAGCAAGCCTTCTCCAACACCCTATGATCCCAGTGTGACACTCAGAAAGAACAAAAAGGAAACGAGAGATCAATTAAGATATTCTCAAGTGATCGGTTCACTCATGTACCTTGCGAGCGCGACAAGACCTGATATCTCTTTTGCTGTGAGCAAGTTGAGCAGGTTCATGTCTAACCCGGGTATTGATCATTGGCATGCACTTGAAAGGGTCATGCGCTATCTGAACGGTACAATGAGTTATGGGATTCACTATTCAGGGCACCCTGCGGTGCTTGAGGGATATGTGATGCGAACTGGATCTCAGATGTTGATGAGCTCTACGCCACAAGTGGATATGCATTTATTCTTGGAGGTGGCGCAGTGTCATGGAGGTCTTGCAAACAGACCATTTTGACGAGGTCAACCATGGAAGCAGAACTTGCTGCTTTAGATACAGCTTCTGTTGAGGCAGAATGGCTGCGTGAGCTCTTGATGGACTTGCCGGTGGTTGAGAAACCATTACCGGCCATCCTTATGAACTGTGACAACCAAACGGTTATTACGAAAGTGAACAGTGCTAAGGATAATGCGAAGTCATCAAGACACGTCAAGAGACGCTTGAAGTCTGTCAGGAAAATGAGAAACTCCGGAGTAATAACTGTTAGTTATATTCAAACAGACAAAAACCTGGCAGATCCCTTTACGAAGGGACTATCACGTAATGTGATAGATAGTGCATCGAGGGAGATGGGGTTGAGACCCGTGAGTGTTACACCATAGTGGTAACCCAACCTATGTGATCGGAGATCCCGTGAATTAGGACCTGGGAAGAACAAGCTAGTGGTTTAACTGAGGAGAGTTATTTTATAACCCTCTCCGTGGGAAGATGCATAACTCTCACATTCTGTAAGGCAGGTTGGCAATATGCCTTAATGTGTTTTGTTGGCTATTCGTAGCAAAGGTGCTGTCCTACAGAGCGACCTTGAAAGAACACACCTATATGAGTCCGACTGTTAAACGTCGCAGTCTATGAGATTTGGGTGATCTCTAGTAAGCTCATGAAGAGACCAGGGAGTATGACGCATATGCTCCACCCGCGGGGTAGGCTACTGGCAGCCACGTACTGGTTATGACTTTGAGTGAAGTCTATTGGCACCAAACTTGCAATTCAAGGTTCGTCCATTGTTCAAGTTGCTGGTAGATGTAGCTTGAAGCTCTAGGCGGAAGTTCAACTTAACAGTCTCTGCTGAAACACTGGTATATAAACAAGAAACGAGGTTTGGCAAAATCTCTAAATGGGAATTTGAGATCTGGTGGGGGATTGTTAGATTTTGGGCCCATTTTGGGCAGCCCAATAAAATTCCTGAAAATCTCAAATTGGCCCATGTGCATGGCAGAATTTTGGAGGTGCAAAGTGGTGCTAAAGTTTAGTCCCACATTGCTAGTTGGAGGAGACAAACACCACCTTATAAGGTGGAGTGTTGTACCACTTGGTAAGCTTGTGAGAACAAGAGGCTCTCTCGTGCGCACTCCTCCTCCTCCTCCGCCGCCGCTCGCACGCACGCACCGCACCGCCCGCCCGTCTCGTCACGACGCGCCGCGGGTTGCGGGAATCTCGCCGAGCCGAGCTTTATTTTTGCAGTCCGGGAAAACGGTTTGGACGGACGCGTCACAGTTAGTCGGTTCGGGTCGCTCCCGGATCGTGGGCTACTGTAACCGACCTAAAACGTGCGCGACGTGGACTTGGCCCACGTTGTACCCGTTAGGGTTTTCCCGAGCCGCACTATATAAAGTCGTGCACTGCGTGCGCTGCAAACCACCGAACCAATCTAGGTTTTGCCAATCTCGTGCCTTGCGCCGCCACCGTAGTCTACTCCATCCCGTGCGCCGGCGTGCACCGGCGAACGGGACAGCAGGTCTCCGGAACCGCTCGTCCTTGTGATCCTGTACGGGAGAGGGCGAATAAGGTTTTTGGGAAGCGCTCCGCGCGACTGCTTTCAAGTTCTTCATCACGGCTCGACTTCCTGGACGATCTCCGGGTCCGCGGGCGACTCGTCTCCAACGTCGTCTCCTTCGAGCTGCTACCGTCGCCGCTCAAGCTGCTGCCGTCGCTGCTCCAACGACTACTTCCTCTACAACCGTTCGGTACGTGCGGCGTGTTCTGAACTGTTTTGCTATGGATCTGTTGGCGTATGTGTTGCTGCTGTTCATGTTGATTAGTACATCTAGTATGTTCGTATTCTACATGTTAGTAGCTGGTGTAGTTATGTTTAATATTCTGGAATTAATCATGAAATTATTGCCTAATTATCCAACAGTATTGACCATCTCTTGCCAAGTCGTCTAAATCCTGTCTATTTCTTGGCTTCTGAATCATACATGCATTTGATCTCGCTTTTATCTGATTGTGCAGAGAAAGGGGAATCAGCAACTGCAATGTCGCAATGTTCACACATCTGTCGAGTTTTGTGTGGTTAAATTTGATTAGTAGCTTCGTAAGTGGTAGGGCGAGAATCAATTGTTGGTAGCCCTGTTCTGTTGTTCAGATCAAATAGTAGTGCTTATTCACTGGCTGTTTTGTTTATTTTTTCTTAATCATGTTGTTTATAATGTCTTTTGCTCTTGGGTATAATGAACCATGAAGAGATACCATCGATATAAAAAATTCAAGTTTAGTCATTAAATTCGCTATTGTCATTTATCAAAGATTGTTGTTCATGACACACACCTACTTTTAAAACCATTTCACAACTCAACATACCCGGTCAACGTTTTTTTCTCATACAAAACACCGTTGCAGATAACTGATATTAATGTTTTGTTATTCTTTCTAAACAATCATTTTGGGAGCCAACAACAATGTTAACACGATTTCCCGCTGCAACGCGTGGGGCATCATCTAGTATTCTTCAGTGGTAGACAACGTTCTCGTTGACATCGAGGCGCCCGTGGTGACTTCGTCAATCTCAAGACTCGACCCGCCGACTCAGTATTCGGAGGTGCTCATATGGGTAGGGTGTGCGTGTTTGCGTTTGTAGGGGTGAGTGTGTGCACGCGTATATATATGAGCGTCTGCGTCTGTACCATGTTTCGCAACAATAGAAATTGCACATGTTTTCTTGAAAATATTGCCATCATCCAGGCGAGAAAAGTCGCTTGATCAATCTTCTCTCTTGGTGTTTCATTCGATCGTAGTGTCCCTCCCACAACACCTCTCTCTCTTCTCTGGTGGATGAGGTTGTAGAGAAGTAAAAGCTGTTCTTCCCGCCACCGCCGCTTGCTTCTACCCGCCACTGTATTATCGAATGTTAGTCATAATATTTTTCACCTTTTCTAAACTTCAGCTAGTTGAATTCGGATTTGGCCATCTGTTAGATTTCTAGACGTTCAGTCAAGTTATCTGGCATGAATAGCGACGCTCTCATGTGGCCTTATTGATTGAGCTGGTTCAGAGCGTCCCTCATTATGTTTTTGGCTCAGCGGAACACAAAATTTTCATTCTATTGCCCCTTTTTTTTTTTTGCATTTGTGTCTGGTCGTCGCCCCGTGCTGTTTCGCCCAACCTTTTAATTTTTGAATCGCTGCCCACCGAGAGAGAGCCAGAGGAGAGCGGAGGATCATATATCATGGTGAGAATCTTATCATTCTTAGTCTCTAAGTATTTCAGTTGTATTGACCAGATTGTTTTTCGAACTGTCGTGTGCGGAGGAAAAAGAGGGAAGGAATGAAAAGAATCAATTTGTAATGTTTCAACGGTTTCTTCGCACTAACAGGTTGGCCAAGGGAGGGGACAATTGCCCCCACTCACTCGTTGCTATGAGAGATCGCCATTTCTAGGGGGCTTAGATCTTTGAGGAGATTCTCTCACCCACATCACCCCAACAACACGAAGACGCGAGATCAGAACTCAAAAAAATGTTGATGGCAAGGGACTACCACCTTTAAAACTGGTGATGTTGCATTGGTTATTTGAACTTGGTCCAAACATGCATGTTGTGGATTGCACGTAGAATACAAATGTGTTGCACAACTAATTTTGTATTGCAAAGGTGTTTTTTTACAATGTTGCACACATATAGTTTGTATACTGAATACTTCTATTTATATTGTTCATCCCGATACTGGGCCATGCTTTTGTTTATGCCAGCTCGTTTTTAAAATACTACAACCATCTTTCTTGGGGAGAGATAAATCAAATCGATCTTGATGATTGCCGGTTGGAGGCGGGGCGAGGCGAGGCAGGGCGGCCGGCCGGGCCGGCCGATCTCCTTCACATGCCAATTGCCGATGCCATTTTAAAAAGAGCCTTGAGAGCTCCAGGCACGTACGACTTTGTTTCAATTCGGTCCACGGCTCTACGCGTTCGCATACAGACCAGACAAGCAACACAAGGGGCGCCGCTACTCCTTGTCATGCATGATGCACGCGGCCGGCGGCCCCTCTCCTCTCGCGGCGGCGCCGGCCCGATCCGTCGAAGGGACCGGTCACCCCCCTCACATGCTGGCGCTTGTGCGCACGTACTCGTTCGAACAGCTGCTCGAGTTGTCGGCGACGATCGTTTGCGCGACCGTGCAGTGCAGGTTCAGTCGTGGTGGATGAAAGCCGCCGGCCGGGAAGGAACAGCAGAACAACAGGCCAAGTGACCAACTCGTGGACGGGGGGCTTCATCTGGTGCTGATGTCCATACGACTATTTTGTACAGTACTCTCTCCGTTCCAATTTAATTGACTTGCTATCCATCACATGTGGATGTATCTATACATGTGGTGGATAGCAAGTCAATTAAATTAGAATGGAGGGAGTACAAGCTAAATACCCATACATTGCTGAGTAGGGATTTTGGGGATTTGGTGCACATGGGCAGTGATCCTGCTTTTTCTAAAAAGTCGAAACTAATACTTTTAAGTTTCCAAAAATTGCAAAAAAAAATACTACTAACTTGAATACATATACATGGTATATTTATTTGTGCAAAGTTTCGGTTGAAAATACGTATTACTTCGGGCTACAGAAAAATAACAAATGTGTGGCTGTATGGAGTATAGAAAAAATCCCCTATTTTGTGTCTTTTTTGTTTAGCCTAAAACACAACGTATTTTAAAATGAAATTTAGTGCATATCTAGAACATATGTATACGTATCCGTATACTTTTTTCCAGAATTTTTAAAATAGAAAAGTGGGATTTTCCGGGGTTTTGACTTTTTTTTAAAGCGAGATCACTGGTGCTCAACTTTCCCTACATTGCTACGGAATTAAAGTAGCATACTATTTTGTGGAAGTGTAGGCAGATATGGTTCTAACATGGATATGTGATCACGCTTCTTGTGCAACGATCTTTGTTCCTTTCCCAACGCATTATTTTCCTTCCGACTCTGCAATATGACGAGGCGCCATCCTCCTCTTCCCTCTTCGTCCTCCTCTTGCGGCGTCGATATTGAAGCAGCAAGACAATTACCCACCGAAAAGTCAACCTATTCGATAGCTCTCCATCATGTGCATACAAAACCATTAAATGGTTCACGTTGACACATGTAATCAATGGGGCATCTGAAAAACACTACAACTGTCTCACCGCATTTGGCAATGGTGCAAACATGTAAATCGACTTTTCTTTTCTCTGTGAGATTCCATGTCTTGGTTGTTGTTCGAGCATACACTACCATGCAGGGCTGCGGTACCTTCAGTGGAGAGATCATCTAGGCTGTTAAAAGTTCTATGGTTATAGGGATGATTTTTTTTTTTTTTGGTTCTGTGGTTGTCGAATCTGGTTACAAGAACATGCTGGCCCATTGTAAATTGTATACTAAGCATAGACAAGTGATACTTGGACTTAAGGTGATTACTTTCAGGTTGAAGATTATGGCCGTCCTCGTCACGGTCGTATCCCCAGCGCCAGAAAGGAACAGCAGAACAACGGGACAAGTGGCCAACTCGTGGGCGCAGTACAGTTTCTACCATAAAAAATGAGAATCAGAAAGATGCATCAGCTTCAAATCAGAAATCACCTTCACGTGCTAGTATGGGGGGAATCCTACAGGGATCGTGGGACATGAAACACTGAGCAATTTTTCACAACCACCTAATTAATAAGGAGAGAACTCCCGGTTGATATCAGGAGTACGTCCTAAAGAGGCACCCGGCAAAAGAAAGAAATTGCCCGACTTCATTGGACTGGGATGTGCTTTTGCAAGCAAGAAGTACACCGTATGCTACTGCAACGCAAAACAAGAAACTTCCTATCAATCGCATTCAAGGCACAAGATCAACAGCATAAGTTGGGAGGTAAAAATTAATGTGGGTATTCCTCAGTACAGCTGATGGCAAAACCTGCGCTCTAACAGCCTTGCTGTCCTCCTAACACTTATTTGTGTCGTCAAACATCAAACTTCCGGGGGGCAAAAAACAGACCTATTTCACCTGCTTAATGAGTTCCTCTCATCAAAATGATGACACAATAATCATCTGCTACAAGAACAAAACATTTCGGGTACTAGACTCGGTAATTCATACAGATCCATCCACCATTATAACTTCCAGGAATCGTCATCGTCGTTGCAGAGAAATAAAAATCAAGCGATGGCTTTAGCTTCCTCTGCTGCGGGAACTGGGGCAACACCACCGGTCGTTGGCCTGAGAACAAATGGATTGCCAATTGTTAGTTCCTCAGAAGCTGTTAACCCTTACATGATGCTAAAAGGCCAAGAGGATGAGATACTTACAGTCCAACCATGACCTTGAAGGCGTCATAGATTCCCCACTGAGCACCGGTAAGTGTACCGATCATGACAATGCGAAGGGGAAGCCCTCTGGTAAAGAGTCCCACAACACCAATCTTTTTAACCGCCTGCAAAGATGTGACAATAACATTAAGTCAATGAGTGATCTGGCAACTAAAAAAGAGGATGAGAACTCTCAAGATGAGGTACTAGAGAGAACATTCTTACATCCGCCATTGTAGCACCCTTGGCGTTGTTCAAGAAGGAGACCAGATTGTCTGCTGGGTGAGAAACAATAGCACAAAAGACACCGGCGATGTAGCCACCAGCAAAGCTGATACCCAACTGTGTAGACTTGCTGCATTCGGACTTTGGAACGGGAACAGCGTGCTTGTAGATAAGTTCAACAATGGTCTCAAATGAAGCAAACTTCATCATGGTATCTGAAACGAAGTATGGAAGTACTCATCATTAACATATAAACAAATACAGAAGATCAAAGAATGTAATACAAACACCAAGTGAAGTCAGTGCTTACACATGCCATATTACATCAAGTTCTATCTAGATACCATGTGACACTACATCTGCTAACGAAATTATCGCACAAATGACAACTTCTAGTAGAACAAAGCAAACACTAATTAATTATTGGGTGGCAATCTACATCACTTGACATTGGTAATGCATAAAAGCAAGAAAACGGTCAAGATAAGCGAACTTCCATACTTTCAGCAAACCTCGTAAAAGTAACAACCAAACAAAGCACCTTACATGACTGTTAAATTGAGACAAAGTAATGCGAAATTTCTTTCTTAAAGTGTGGTTCTCAAGCAGCATATCCAAACCACATTTCTAACATATATGAGAGATTCTCAATGTTTTGGCAATAAACTAATCCAATAGATAAAAGTTGTCAAAGATCAGGACATATTACACTGGGTACAGGCACTGGCACAGTATAGGTCTGTCCTGCTTGACAAACATTATACTTAATATTTGTGAGAAAGGTGAATTTTAGAGTTTCGGCAACAAAATTCTATCTCAACTGTTATCACTGGAACTTTCTTACAAAAAAACAATGTGAATAATGCCCATAAGTTACAATAGAAATTGAGATAGAAATGGTTAAAAAAAATTGAACCATAATCAATTTGATAGAAGTTCATTCATAGCATCAATGCCATTGGGGAAGAGAAAGTAACAAGCCATCGCAAATAACTATCAAAGCAAAACAAATACTCCGTAGTACAATTGATTCCAAAGCAGGCCACAATTGTGCAACAATTATAGGAGCGAGAATCATAGTTAAGATAGTATAATTTAACAGAATGGCAGAATGAGCACTTACAAGGAATCTGGCGACCCCAGAGGGGAACAATTCCCTTGTAAAGCCTGAAATTGTTAACAAGTAGAAGTTTTCAGGGAATAAGATCAGGAAACAACTGAAAAATAATAAAGCTTTTAAGACAGTTGGTAGATTTACTTACCCAGCAACACCCTCAGCTTTGATGAACTTGGGGAGCCCATCACTCAACCCACGAGCAAATCCAGGTTGTGTCTGCACACGCACCTTCACAGCTTCCATGGGGCAGAGAGCGACATCAGCAATCAGCTCAGCAGAAGCTGACCCTGCAAGGTAGATTAGGGTCTTGTACTTGATGGCATTCTCAGGACCAGCCATATCTGAGTATGTCTTCTTGAAGAACTCATAGAACCCAAACTTGCAAGCGCCCTGAGCGCTGTAACCAAGCAAGGTGGGCACCCATCCCCTGAAGAAGCCCCTAGCTCCTTGCTCCTTGAACAGGACACCGAAACCAGATGTGATGCTCTTGTACTTCTCGGGGTTGATCTGAAACAATTCGTAGAAACGTGTTATGAACAGAGTATGTCAAACCTAGTATGAAATTGCAACTTACAATGTACTAATTATAAATCCTAATCAACTCAAACAGTACATCACAAATCATAGTAGATGGCTAAATGTACAATGCTAATGGGAACAAAGAAATTATCAGAAGCAAACCAATAATATTCAGCACAAGATGAAAAATAACTGTGTACCGAATTGCTAAACTTTAATTTGCTGTGACTTGTAAAGGCAGCCGGAAATAAACTGAACAATGGAACACAGTTTGGATTGAACTTTAATGACTGGCAATTCCACTGCTGAAGGGACAAATGTTGCACAATGGGGCATTTATTTCTCCAAAAACATAACTGTGAACGCACTCTAGGAACAAAAGGCGTGAATGAAGTACATAAAGAAGTGATCACAGGTTTAGGCACACCTCCTTCACGCGTAGACTTGAATAAAACTTATTGGTGGACTAATAAAAAGAGCTAACTGGAACAGATTGTGGTTGGGCTTCAGACCAGATTTATTATAGACGTAACTACCTTAGTAGAAGGCGAAGAATTATACACTCATCGATACAATTTGTGCACACAATCAGAGAACTACGATGGGAAGGCCACATGAATCGACTAAAATAACACGGCGCTTATTGAAACAGACTAGCAAACGCAGAAAAGTGCGCCTAGTGTAATTGCAATCCACCCAACTGGTAGCATGTACTAGTAGACAATCCCCTACCGCACCTAGACAAATAGCAACAAGCACATCTGGACCAACACAATTGGTATCAGGAGACAAAACAACACAAAAATGCCAAACAGCACCAAAACTACACGCACGGTGACGCAGAAACCGCCTAGATTTATGCATCCAGATCGAGTAATAATGCCTAAAAACGGAGATCGAAATCCGCATCCGAATATTCCCTCCGAATCGAACATTCGAACCGTCCTTACACGGCCAGATCTACGCAAAAACCATGGGAGACAGAGCCCCAGACGTAGGGAGGGCGCAGATCTAGAGGAGGCTCACCTGCATGTTGCACTTCACCAGATCGAGCGGGGTGACGGCCATGTGGGTGAGCCCGCAGCTGGCGATCCCTCCGGCGGTGCAGGCGGCGTAGAAGGCAGGAGAATACATCTCTATCTTCTCGCTGGGGGCCTGCAGCGAGAACGGCGTGCGGGCGCCAGCGAAGGCGCGGGCCGGGGCCGCGGGCGCAGCGGGGGCCTGGTAGGACGGGGAGGTGAGGCGGGAGGCGGCGGCGAAGGAGGGGCCGGAGTAGAGGAAGCTGGGTACGAGCGACTCGCGGGAGAAGTCGGAGAGCGCCATCGCCGCCGGGCCGGGAGATCCGGGTGGGGATTCGCGGGGCGGGTCTGGTGCTCGCTCGCTGGGTGGCGGTCGGTGGATTTGACGAGGAGTGGCGAGATGGGAATATGTCGACGAGGGAGGGAGGGGCCGATTTGTTAGGGTATTCGGTGGCCGCCACTGATTGGGGTCCGCTCGATGGGATCCGTTCCGGCTGTGGTTGGTGCTCGGAGTCCGGAGCGTGATTTGTACGCTAGTATTTCAAACAAAAAATAAAAAAAAATCAGTGTTTTGAGTCTAGCCAAAGTTCTTATTTGAATTTGGAGTTAGATACGCTGGCGGTACCGGACTTTAATCGAATGCACAATATGGTATTTGTACTTAGGAATATGCTCGGTGATTATATGGTCACTGGTTCATTGTGTAGCTCCGTATATTGTCTACATGGCTGATCAATTAGGGTGTGTTCGTTTTTCGGATCAAGTGGAACCATTCCATTCCACTTCATCCCAACCAATCCATCCCTATGTTCGGTTCATCCGGAAAAAATGGAATGGAACCGCATTGAATGGTTTGCCTAATTTGAGGATTTATAATTAAATGAACACTAATTTAGGTTTGCCTAATTAATCTAGCAAATGGCCGGAGAACGCCGTCGCCTGGAGGTCGCTGCCGCCGTCGCCTGGAGGCCGCCCGTCGCTGGCGGTGACCTCGGAGGAGCGGCCGGACGGCGGATAACTCGGAGGAGGGAGGGAGGGCGGCGGGCCAGCGAGCATGGCCGCCGGCGGTCGCGCCTCCTCTTCCCGCGCATCCTCAAGGTCGAGGTCGCAGACGGCATCGCTGGCCGTGGCCGCCTCGGCTCCTGCTCGGCCGCCGCGCGGGGAGACGCGCGCCTGGCCGCGCTGGCCGTCGTAGCACCGGGCCACGCCGGGCCGCACCTGGCCGTCGTAGCACCGGGCCGCGCCGCCGCACGAGAGGGATGGAGCCACCGCGGCCGCGCTTTCTCCGCCCGGAGCCACCGCGGCAGCCCTTGCTCCGCCCGGCACCGCCCCTTGCGCCGTCGCCCGGCGCCGCCCTCCTGTCGAGGGAGAGATAAGAGAGAGAGAGAGGTTAGCCAGGGAGAAGAGAGGGTTAGCGAGAGAGAGCGCGTCCGTTCCACCCCGTCCGGCCGATTCGGCCGGACGGGTGCATTCCGCACATTGCGAGAATATTCCCTTCGATGGAATGAGTGTGTTCCATCCCAATGCAAAACCGAACACCGAAACGAGGCCAAGGAACGGAATGATTCCATTCCATTCTAGTTGGTTCCACAACCGAACAGATCCTTAGTCCAGGGGTTAGGATCCCACGTGTCAGCGCAATAAAAAAATCGAAAATTTCCTCACTTTATAATCTACCTCCACTCCATCCGCCGGTGCAGCGGCCTAAGGCCAGGCGTGGCTAAGGACTCGCCGGGCGATGATGACGAAGGGCACGCGGACGAGGACGGAGAGGTGGCGCTGGCCGGCCTCTACACGATGTGGCTACTCGCGGCGCTCCGTGCTTTTTTCCTGATATTTTTATTTTAAATTGAACTAACATGTGGGACCATGTTCACGTACGTCGACATGTTGACTAATTGACCAGTCAACAAAGTATCACGTAGACAAAATACGGAGCTATACAGCTAACCAGTGACCTTGTTATTACAGCATATTTGGCTACCATTGTGCTTTCGATTGAAGTTCATGTACCCCAAATGTATTTAACTCTTGAATTTGTGTCTAGCCAAAGTCATGACTTGCTTTTTTTTGCTTCATAAAAAAAAGTGAAACTGAACGACTTTGGTAATGACGTTATGAGTGGTGACAGAATATGCAGGTGGATATTCTATTCCAAAACCCGGCGCGGCCTTGTTCCGTCCGCCCATGTGCTCGACGGGTCTGAATTTCTCCGCGACGGATGGACCTCTTGCGCCGGAGGCCAGGTCCACCGTCCACGCCGAGTTTGTTCTTCTCTGACACTGTTATTATTCTAAGCTCACTTTCTTAATTCAAAGGACCGGCTCATACAGATCGCAGGAGAGCACAAGTCAAATGAACGCAACTTACAGGAGAAGCTTTTGCTTTTCGGCCAGCGTATTAACATGGCTGTTGGCCCCAAAAAACGTTCGGACAGTTGGTTGCTGACCCCAAGATGAAGCTTCTACCTCAAACTATGGCGAAAGGCTGCTTAAGAAAAACGCAGGGCCAAACGGTTTTTCGACCATCCGAATAATTGATTTCTTGGGAAACATTATCACATGCACATCGCTGACGAAATCCGGCCATCTTCTCTTGCCAGAGCGTAGGAGATACTCGTTTAAACATGGAAACGACATTGTTTAGCATTTGATGGATTTTTTTATCAACTTCGTGTTATAGGCTAGATTTTTGGCCGGCCAAGAACAAAGTTCTTCAGTTTTATCTGGTGTAGTGGCGTGCCAATTCTGAAGTCAGATGATACCTTTTTATTTGTGTATATCAAGATGTGTAATCCACGGATCCAAAAAAAAAGTGTAATCCACAGATAAAAAAAAAGTGTAATCCACTTAAAAAGGATTTTTCTTTCTACATCGTCCATCAATATCCAAAAAATAACTTCATTCCATCGTCTGTCATTCTTCATATAAAGCAGGGTGATAAGCCGTCTACTCCAACTCGTCCGGTGGTGCTCATGGTGGGGCGGTGGTCTGGGCTTCCCCCTTCACCGGTGACACCAGAGTGTCACTCACTTCTTGAAGTTGCATGGGTTGATCGCGGAGTCTTCGAAAGAGTAGATGGGTTTGGAATTGCCCGCCGCTTAGAGTGTGGGTCTGAGAGCACAAGGCACACCATGGCCAGAGCTTCTTTGGCGGCGCCTTCCTTCGGTCTGGTTAGGTATCTGCTGTCCACTCACCAACTCTTCTAGGCGTTTTATGAGTGTTTTGTACGTTGACCCGTGCCGTCCTGAAGTTGTGGTCGTTCTACCGAGGTCTCCATCTTCGAGCGTGATGTGGTCTTGGGGCATTGTGTTCCTCCTCCCCGTCATTCATAGTAAGTGACAATGCAAGGCGATTATTCATCGTCGATTGTTGTGGGTTGGCGCTGTAAGTCGTGAGGTGTTAACTTAGTGTGTGTGGTGTTGTAGCCATTCTTGGCGATGTACCGGCTTGTCTACACCTTTTTTCCTGCATTGTTAATACACCTTGCAGTGTGTATTCTTGTTTAAGTATTTTATCCAAAAAACCGTCATGTCATGGATTCTAATTTTCTAAGCAAGTAGAAAACTGAGTGATAAGAACACCCACGAGGCAAACAAAAGTTGTGGTGTTTACCAAAGGGGTAACGATTAATAACATATATTCATATTCATCGAGGCTGCAAACTTTGCAATGAGCAACACTGTATTGAGACAAGATGATGCATTTTTCTTTCTACAAGTGTGGTTTACGAGCAGGATACCCAAACAAAATTGTAAAATTGTCTTCTAACCTATTCCAACTGATAAAGTTTGCCAAGTTCGGTGAATATTAGATTGGATATAGGCATACAATAAAGGTCCTGCCTGACAAACAATGTTCATGACGAAACTAGTTGAAGTACTGAAGTCCTAGGTCTCCTTGTATATATACAAGTATAAAAAACAAATGAATGCTGTGATTTTTCTTAGTTATTACTATGTATTTAAACTCCCATAACTCTGTCCCTGGCGTGGGAAGCTAGTACGGCGACGCACTCTCCACTCGTGTCTTCCATATCACTCGCCGACTCTCGTGTATGTTCTTTTGTTTTTCAGGAAAAACAGGAGGCTTTTTTTGGGACAACTTTTTTTTTTGAAATTAAAACACCTGTTATACCATTAACTTGTGGACTCGACAAGATCGTTGGCCACTGCACGGGTTACATCACTCGGAGGATCAGAAAACCACACAACATGGTTTCCGAAAACCTCACTAGCACCGATATTGGCTAGCACATGCGCTGGATTATTACATGAACGAGGTTTAAAAACTACTTTGTACTCAATGAACCCTAAGCTTAGCAGGAACTTGGTTTGGGACAACTAACAAGATTATAAGAGGCAGTGTTCCTATCAAGCGATGCATCGTCTGCTTAGCCCCACTATGTATAGCCCACCAATCGACTGAAAGCCCAGGAAAACCATCATTTTTGTTTCTTTCCACGAATCCCTTCTAGGCCCACGCGATGCACTTTATTTTACAGGGGTGCATCGAGCTAGTAAAGAAACAGCAAAAGGAAAAAAAATGATATCTTCGAGTTCGAGAGTTATATCTATATAGTACAAGCACATGGCTAAAGAAAAGCTACCAAAACTTCTTACATTAAGCAACAAATGTTGTATTTTTCGTCGGTATGTTATAATATCTTTACATGATTATTAAAGTTAGATCGTCGGTAATAGAAGATTGGTGTTAGACCCAAGACTCGTCTTCCCGTTCCCCTGCTACAGTAGCTAGGAGGCGGAGAGAAGGGCGACTCCGAGTTTCTTGTTCGTGCCGGCGGATCCGCTGCTCCCCTCCGCCTCCGGTCGCCGTTCCGGCACCGTGAGGTGGGGGGGGAGCTCCGGCTCTTCCGTGTGTGTGTAGATTAGGTGTGAGTGCCCGGGCGGCGCCGTCGTTGACGGAGGCGATGGTGTCGGTGCGTAGGGCGTGGTGCTTCCCCTCCTTCCTCCGTTCCGGCCTCGTCGCCGGGGAGGCCGTGAAGCTTCTTCGGGCGCTCTTCTTCTTCTTCGTTTCTCTGGCCGGCCGTGGCGGCGAGGAGACAAACTGGAGGTGGTCGGTGTCCCGTTTTTGTTGCAGGTGGTCCTGGGTGGTTCTCTCTGGTGGTCCTGCTCCGGCCGGCCAAGGTGGCGAGGGGAGCAGCTTCTGGAGGTGGTTTCGTGCCGGTGGTGGTGGTCCTGGGCGCCGCGGCGGCGGCTGGAAGAAGGGTGGAGGCGAGAGGATGGTGCTGTGGCCGTGTTCTTTCATCGAGTCCAGATTTTGTCGCTGCACGGCGGATGGCTCCTGCGGCTGTCTACTACATGTGGTGGTGCTTCCTCTCGGCGGTGGGCGGTACGGCGTCGCCGGCGGCGCTTAGGAGCTTTGGGCGCGGCTGTGGGTCTGATTGCGATTCTCTCCGGTGGCTTAGGGTGCTTTTAGCACTTTGCTGGGTTTCCTTGTATTTTCGTGTTTGTTTGGGGACCTGTTTGTAAAGTGTTGAGCCTCCTAATATATGTATCAGATCCTTCAAAAAAAAAAAAAAGATTGGTGTTAGAGAAAAGCTACTCCATCAGTGCATAAAAGAGTGTACTTCCAACTTTCTTGGACAGTCAAACTATCTCAAAATTTGATCAAGTTTGGTGCTGCGGCCGTGCACGTTCAGCGTGTTTCGGTTCCGTCGCTCGGCGGCGGGCGGCTTCTGCGGCTTTCTACAAGGTGGGGCGGCGCCTTCTTCCCGGCGGCAGGCGGTACGGCGGCGCCGGCGTGGCCTAGGTTCTTGGGGAGAGTTTCGGGCGATTGTAATCTTTCCCGGTAGCTCAGGGTGCTTGTTGCACTTTTCTAGGTCCTTGTGTAATTTCCTTTTCTTTTTGGACTTTTCTGTAAAAGTGTGATGAGCTGCCTAATATATGCGTCGGATCCTCCTCAAAAAAAAATATATCAATGTCTATGAAACCAAATAGGTATACGATGAAAATATATTTTATCAATCTAATGTTACTAATTTGATGGCTTAAATATTTGTGTTTTTCTATTAACACAGTCAAACATTAAAAATCGATTTTTCAAACAAGCTGGAAATACCCTAATTTAGGGACTGAGGGAGCACGTCCAAGGAAGCGATGCCCGATGCGGCGATGCAGACCTCCGGGAATGCTCCGCCGGCGTTTCATCCTCCCAATTTCCCTTCCACGCCCCCAATCATTTCATTGCAGAGTTACTTCCCGCCACCGCCACTACTCCGGCCTTCGCACTCCTCTTCCTCCTGGCCGGCAAGCAACCAGGCACCAGCCTCCTGCCCACCGCCGAGGTTTGCGCCACGCACAAGTCACCCACGCCCGCCCCAACATGTACTACAGCCTCGCACATCACCACCCCAAAACCATCGCCGCAGAATCGCTTTCATCTCCCCCGCAAAGCCATCCTTTCCCGCCCGTGTCACAGTCTCCCGCTCGCATTGCATTACGTTGCTTTAAAACCATCCTCCCGTCCCATGCATCCGATCGACGCAATCTTTTCTTAACTCCCCAAGAACTCGCCAGCACTCCATCCACCTAGCTGATCGATCAACGCAAGTGTACGTTTGTCGATCGACGATGATGCCTGCGTACGGCGGCGGCGGCGACGCCGTGCGGCACCGGACGTGCCGCATGTACTGGTGCTACGAGTGCGCCCGGGCGCTCCGCATCATCTCCTACCCGGCCACCGACGTCTTCTGCCCGCGCTGCTACGGCCGCTTCCTCCACGAGATCGACCCGCCGCCGCGCCCCGCGCTCCCGCCGCAGGGCTTCTTCCCGTACCACTTAGCGCCGCCGCACTACGACGGGAACCCGCGCCGGTGGGTCGTGCACGGGCACGGCTCCGGCTGGGGCGCGCCCACCGTGGCCCCCGGACGCGCGTTCCGCCAGCTGCCTCCGCCGGTGCCGGAGCCGGGGCGGGTCCCTGCACCAGCGCCGCCTCGCCGACGCATGCCCTCCCCGCCTCCAGCCCCGTTGGCGCGGCGGCCGTCCGCGCCCCCGGCCATCGACCCGGGGGACTACTTCACGGGCGGCGACCTGAGCAGCCTCGTCGAGGAGCTCACCCAGAACGACCGGCCGGGGCCCGCGCCGGCCGCGGCTTCGGTCATCGACTCGCTCCCGACGGTGCGGATCACGGCCGCGCACATGTCGGACGACGGCGGCTCGCACTCGCAGTGTCCCGTGTGCAAGGAGGACTTCGAGCTCGGCGAGGCCGCGCGGCAGCTGCCGTGCAAGCACGTCTACCACTCCGACTGCATCGTCCCCTGGCTCCGCCTCCACAACTCCTGCCCCGTCTGCCGCTACCAGCTGCCCGGCTCCGGTGCCTCCAACGCACGGCGCGGTAGCGGCAGCGCTAGTAATAGCGGTGGAAGGAACAGGGACGGGGAGAGGGAGCCGCCGACGATGGTGAGGTGGGGGCCCTTGTCGTGGATGTGGCCGCCGCGCGGGACGGAGGACCCGGACGACGGCTGGGAGTACGGCCAGCACGGGCACGGCCACGGCAGGCCCGACGCGGGCGACGCCGGCGGTAATGACCTGTCGGCCCTCCAGTCTTTCGTTGTCGTCGCTATTTCCGTTTTCTTCTTCTTTTTCTTTGTCTGACGAAACTCAAGAGGCAGAACCAACTGACAACTCTAATCACTGATACTGCTTCCTACTAATGTACTCCTAATCATCAGTGGAAGAACAGATAGAGTTTCTTCGCATTCATTTTGCCTGCTATTTTAACTGACGCCACGCTTGTTCTAAGCCGTTCTTCTGTTTTTGCAACTTCCTTTCAGCTTTCTACGCGTGGTGGCGCTCTCTGTTTCTTCTCTAGCTGTTCTAGCAGGGATGCCACTCAATATGCCAAGAGAACCTGAACATGTTTGCTCAGTTAAGTCATCTGGTGGCCGCCATTCTTGCAATCAAGAACAAACTGCCGCACCTGCATATGCTTACTGATTAAAAAATATCTTACTGCCAATTACTTTCAGGTAAAACGTGACATCCCTGGATGAGTGGATGTTCTGGATGCACGGGAGATGCAGAACTGCTACTGCGAGCAGAAGATGGATATGAAATAGAGGTCACCGTAATGTAAGCCATGCGATATTGGGCATGATGGCAAAGACCATTCCAGCAATGTAACTGCGCAACTCTCAATGTAAACAATGATGTTACACAGAGTTCTGATTCTAATTTTTAGCTCACTTGAAGAGAGAGATCTACGCGACTGAAGCAGTCCGAACGATAATCTCTCAGCAGCTATGAAAGCAATTGAGTAAATCCGAAAACAATCACGAAGACTTCAAGTGATACATCCAATGGGAACATCAGCAAACAAGTATATATAGTATGACTCAGTTTTACAATGAGAGACATACAAAATTGCCTAAATCAACTCACTGTCTCTTGTATCAAATTAACCAATTTATCTCTGGGAGGGCAATCCTTTTAAAACGTCATGGAGCATAGTATATTTGCCAGCCTCAAATCCCGCAGCGTATGCTGAATTTTTGAACATATTCTGCATTAAAACATTTGCGTTAGACATCCACAGTCAAAACGTATACGTTATGTGTCGCATATCATCAAAACACCCTCCCCATGTTTATTAAGCCAAGATTGGAAATTTCCCACGGAAGAAGCATAATGTGATGTGCTCTAACGGGAGATGCGATTTTCTCTTTAGCAGCATCCACAATCCAGTTACTTTTAGTAGAAGCCAGGATCTCAACTTTATATAGTATGAAGATATTACTAAGCAAAGCTAGCTACTAACAAACAACAGAAGGGAAACTAACCGCTAAACTCTCGAAATCTGGAGCAGCTTGTTCTCTAAAACCATCCAACATTGGAGGAAGCTCTTCCTTCTTAATATTCAATTTCTTTGACACCTGCAGGAGAATATTCATCATCACAAGGGACAAGCATCATATAAGATACCAAACATAATAAGGTCACTGGATTACCTCAGACATGAACAATGGGTAGATGGCCTCAAACACATCTGTTACAAATTTCTCTACATTTGCACCATCAGTCGGAACTTTACTCTCTGAACTTGATGCAACCTTGTTCTGAACTGTGGGCTTAGCCTTCACTTCTGAAGAACAGAGATGTCATATTTACTGTTGAAAGTTGAAACTTGAGAAGCTCCAGAAAGCTTATAAATATATTGAATGCCTAAAAGCATAGGACAATAAGCGACTAAAAATGGTGTATCCTCCCTGTACAGTATTCAGTATCCTATCTCGTGCAACCACTTGTAGTTATTTCATCAGAAATCAAAATCATCCTAGAAATTAAATGATGTGCTGCAGTTGGCTTGCCTCTATCCTGATAAGTACATGTGACGGTATTCCAGATATATTAGACCATACATGTCAGGTGAACCAAATTACCAAATCAATTGCTCCACAGGCCCAGACAATTGGCAATTTCCATGGAGAAATAGCTGTTGGGCAAATACGTAAATGTTTCTAGCAACAGGCGGTGTACATAACAAACAGGGTGCTGGTTTCCTTGGCAGTAACAAATAATATTTTCGCAGCTCGCATTATATTTTATAGTACATGCTACAGAAACAAATAATATTTTCCTTGGCAGTAACAAATAATATTTTCCTTGGCAGTAACAAATAATATTTTCGCAGCTCGCATTATATTTTATAGTACATGCTACAGAAACTTTGCTCGCATCGATTAACAACCACACCAATCGAAGGCATACATAGCAAGATGGCCAACAGGTCGAGTCAAATAATTTTTGTTCATTCAACAGAGGACCATACAACTGAATCTGCCAGCATCATTTACCAATAGAATTGTTTATACAAAGCTAAAAATGTGTGACCAGTGCATAGCAAATAAAGAGCATGATGCATGTCAATGACTCACCTGGTAGACATTTTTTCTCTTTGGGCATGCTATTGTTTTGAGCATGTGTAGGTGTCACGTTCTCAACTGATTCTTCTGGGAAACTGAGCGCACCAGAAGGCACAAGATCTGCTAGATCAGGAGGATTATCTTTACCTACCACTGGTGAAGCCTGAACCAAAATAGTTAAGTTAGTCTCTCAAATAGTTCTAAGGAATGATAGGCTGATGATCCAAAGATTACCTCCAAGTCTACATAAGCTGGTTGCTTCCCAATGGAGAGGAGAAACTTGTCCAGGTTGCTTGAACTGAGAGCTGAGATGAATTAATCAGGAATTAGCAAGTAATTAATCAAAGGTTCAGCATTAACTGAACCTCAATTTTTGCCAAAACACATAATATTCGTATTCGCCATACAAAGATGCATCATCTGCGCAACCTTTGCGCAAGTGTGGCATCATGGTGAGGTAACACAACAGCATGTGATTCTATTTATCAAATGAAAGTTTTGAAACATTATAAGTGAAGGAAGTGGCGGTAGAATATTTCATACCAATAGTCACATCATTTGTCAGTGGATGGAAGTAGCAGCTCTGTTTAGACTTAAGCCCTTGGTCCAGTAATAATGAGACAGCACTGCCAAAATGTATACGAATCATTAACTACAGGTTACTCGGCAAGACAAACAAAACAAAAAATAATATAGGACAGTAATGCAGGTCAATACAAAAGAGAAATACTGAACAAGTGAAAATCAAAGAACTTTCAAATAATCTTTCATATGGCTTTAAGCATTTCAGCAGGTTCATCAATTCAATTTCTCATCTTTAAAACTAAACACATGAAATGGAGTAGAAAGGACTGTCATGCCCATGATGGCATTACAGGACTGCACCATCATAACAATGCACCATTTAATGTTCAGAGAGGCAGGAGGTGGACAGTTCTCACCATCCTTATAAGTCTGTCAAAAATATGGCTCACAAAGTAGAAAAAAGATTATGGCTGAAGGGGAGGGAGCCACCATACCTCGCGGACTCGTTGAATAGCGCAAACGGAGTAACACACCCTAACGGTACCTGGACATAGTCAAGGTGCGAGGAACATATTAACATGTGGGTAAAACATGAAAACCCAAAGTTAACAAATGAGCTAACCAAAATAGTAGGGTGGATTGTATATTTGAAGCCAATTTACTATTACTTTAAAACTGTTGTCAGTTCAAGACTTCTTGCTTCCTGGACCCAATACTATAAATTGTAAAATTAAGTTATTTTTCCAAGCAAGTAGACCTCCAATGGTAAACAACAGTTTGACATACAGTTTTTGTAACGATGGTGGTCTTTAACAATAAAAAGGAAATCTTCCGAATTAACTACAAAATGTTATCAAGCATTCTTGACATGTTTTTGGGTAAACCTGACAAACTAACAGGACAGAGGACACTACTTGCCACCTTACATCGAAAACCACGAAACCACAAACATGCACTATGAAATTTCATATCATTCCACCGATATAAAATGAAACAGTTGTATCTAAAACAACATAAATGACGACTGACCTGAAGTACTTGACGCAGATTATCCTCAGGAGCCATTCGTAGACCACCTTTTCCCAAACCAAGACGTTGGGACAGAACTAACAATTTTAGAGGAAACACAATCAATTGACCTGATTCCCAAATAAGAACCTAAAAACAGTAATAATCGGTAAAATGCGCCTACTTTTCATGTCAACCTTGGTGGCAGCAAGTGCAGAAACAATATACAAGCGGTGCTTCTTGTCCTGAAACAACACAACCCTAACGTATCAATACATGAATAGACCTCTATCGGTCACCAAAGAATTAACAGTCCATCAGTTGCCGACACACGTACCTTCAAAAGTAGATTCTTAGTCAAAGCACCTCCCAAATTTCCCACATGTTTGGCCTGCCATAGCAGAAGCTCAGTTAGCAATCAAGGTACACCAACCCGAGGCCATCCCAGAACGAAGTACGAAGTCCACGGTTCACATACCTGCTCCTCGACCATCAACACGACCGGGTGGTCGTAGCGCTTAAAGTCAATCTTAAGCTCCTGCAGGAAACGAAGACACCAAACTTAGAAATTACCAAACATCACATGTTTGCAACAAATTTTCGTAGTAATGCAATACACCTAAGGCAATTCGCACTTTGGTTTTAAGACCCTTTTATTCCCTCAGCTAGAAAGTACCAAACATTATATGGTTGCACATATCGTAGTATTCATACGATAAACCGACGCAATTCTGTGCTTCGGTTTCAAAACCCTATTATCCCCTTCGCTAACACTGCAAAACTAAATTCAACCGTGGACAAGCCTTCTCGCGCTACGATTTACAGCCAGACAGCTCCCCACTAAAATAATCTCTACTGCAGCCCCCCGTAGGCTCTACGACCAGGGGCGTCGGCGGAGAGGAGGAGGAGGCCCAATCCAGCCGATCTCCGCAGCCCGGGGAGTAGCGACGGAAAGAGGAAGCAGCCGGGGAAGGCAGGGCGCGAGAGAGGGGTGGAGTACGGACCTCGAGGCGCGCGAGGAGGTCGTCCTTGGTGTACCCCATGGCTCCCGGCGGCGCAAGCGGCGGGCGGCGGCGGAGAAACGAGACGAGCAGGGAAACCCAAAGTCCTGGTATGGGCGTGTCGGATGCGGGCGCGCGGCTGCTATGGGACTTGCGGGTCGGGCGCGTGCAGTATTATAGTAGACGGGTCTGGACCCAAACCGCAATGAGAACTCTTTTCTTACCTTGGACCTTGCTTTCCTCACCCTGTCCGATAGAGACACCGATTAAATCAAATTAAACCTGCTATGATAACCAGCTGTTTTACATGACAGCGAGAGGAAACTATATATTGCTTTTGACTGCAAGCCCTACTCGATAGTGACTGCAGCGTCTGAGCTCAGACCAGAATCGAATCACACGGATTCAGTTAACAGTTGATCAACTCTCGCGGGAATTAAGGAATGCATCCCGTAGAACAGGTTTTCACGATAATTTTAAGAATTATTTGAGGCTGTCGTAACACTCTATTACTACTAGCTGTTTGCAAATACTCCACAGATTTTCTTTTGTCAAGTACGATCGAGGATATCCCAGAAATCAGGCCTGCGATCGAGCGTGGACTAGATCCCATGATACCACGAAAGCACTAGTAAAAAAGACAATGCTTTGGACACAAGAAAGTCTAGGAGGAGCTAAGTGCATCATGATCCATTGCTTGCACCCGCAGATAAGCAGATTTTACAGCATCTAGAATGCACGGCATGGCATGCAATGCAGAGACCGGAGTTCATTAGCTCCATCGAAGAAGAAACACCAGTCTTAAACATGCAGAGTACAGCATGATCCATTTGCTTGCACACCTGGAAAAAACTACTTTTACAATAATATATGTTGAGGGGAGTTAGCTCCATGGGAAGCTTCCTTAAAACATGTAGCCGCATTAGAGCTCCCCCACAAATCCATAATTAGCCTACTAGGTGATGAGTATAATACTCATATAAGTACTGTAGTACGTACAAGAAGTTTACTACGGATATATAAATGAAATAATCACCATCTTGAGAACTTGCCTGTGGCAAGATGGTTAGGTGGGTGGTTGTACCCCCAGCCCACCAGAGTTCAAACCCCAGGTTTGACGCTGGTGTTTCTCATTTGAGGCGGAATATTCTTCAGTGGGAGGCGACGTTCCCGTCGACAGCGAGGCGCCCGTGGTGACTTCGTCAATCTCAAGACTCGACCCGCCGGCTCAGTCTCTCGGAGGTGCTCATAGGGGTAGGGTGTGCGTGCGTGCGTTCATAGGGGTGAGTGTGTGCGCGTGTATATGAGCGCTTGCGTTGTACTGTGTTTCGCAAAAAAAAAAAAAAAATAATAATCACCATCTTTCCGCGAGACCATGGAATGATAATTGACCATGGCAGCCGATTATTTTACTGTGACCAATTCCTTCTTGGTCACGTAGGACGGGGTAGTAGTAGTAATTAATCTGTCAGTGTTGAATTGCTTAGTTCTTGATTTGGCCAGTCGAAGATTGAAGCCTTGAATTGACCTCACTGGCCTTCGCTCTGGTAGTCGGAGCTGGATGATCAGTTGAAGGAGGAGAAGCTCCAGAGGCTGATCTCGCCTTCCTCCTCCCACTCGGCGCCGGGCGCCATGACCGTGGGCGCCGGCGCGAAGAAGGTGCTGCAAGGGTCCATGCAGTAGTCCATGCACTTGGGCGACTGGAAGAAGGCGTCGATGTCGGCCAGCGCGCCGTAGTCCACGTCGTCGTCCTCGTGCGCCATGACCTCGTCATTGCGGTCGGCGCTGTCGTCGCCGGCCTCCTCCTCCGTGGAGGAGCCGAACGACGCGCCGCCACCACCGTAGCTGCCGCACGGCTGGCCGGCGTCCCAGACCGGCGCGGTGGGCTGCAGGGGGCTGGAGGCGGCGGCCGCGGCGAAGCGCTGGATGGACTTGGGCGACATGGCGGCGGCCGGGACGTGGAAGGGGAGGTGGACGGGGAAGTTGAGGTCGGCGGCGGAGCCCCTGAGGCAGAGCAGCGCGGCGTCGTAGGCGCGCGCGGCGGCCTCGGCGGTGGAGTAGGAGCCCAGCCATATCCGCGTCTTCTGGTTCGGCGCCCGGATCTCCGACACCCACGACCCCCAGCTCCGCATCCGCACCCCCTTGTACTGCTGCTGCTGCTGCTGCCTCTGCCTCGCCGCCGCCGCCGCCGCATTGCCGCCGTTCCTGAGCGCCTCCTGCTGCTGCTGCTGCTGCGCATTCTTCACCATTTCCGCCATCGATCGCACGCACTGACGCTCCTTGCTTCAGTGAACTATTTAAATTGATCTTTTTGATGCAGCGAGCGATGGTTGGAATTTGGAATTGTGAGGGAGAGTGCAACGCCAGTGCAGGTAGTAGGAGTGGTTGGGTGTGTAGGTGATAGCTAGCTGTGTTGGTGTGGCTGGTGCAGAGTGGTGCATCTGATGGCTTATTTATAGGAACCAGCCGCATTTGTAAACTCAGACTATTTCTGCATTCTTTTGTCTCACCTGAAATTGGTTCTGTCTGTGGTCTGTGTATTATAACCATTTGGTCCACATCACGCTGACATATACTCCTACTAGAGAATTTGTTTTCTGTTTCCATGGCAGTACCGTACTGCATTTGCAATAATTCAGAGGAAATGCTTACTGGGGAATCCTATGTAGTAGTAGCATTATAGCAAGGGGCGAAGGAAGGATCAAGGATCCTGCTATTAGCTAATTTGATCCTGCGGACGTACGCAGCATGTCAGCACCTCGGCAGCAACAACACATTTTATGCTTAAAGTTTACTCAAAATTAAGCGCGGATGAGTTAGCCGCAGCATATGCATGCATGCACGCACGCTCACTATGATTAGTGTGAGTGTTGGCGTGCATGCCGTACGTGGCTTAGCTTGTTCGACGTCGATGACCACTGGGAATCAATCATCGTTCCAAGATGTACATATAGAGTTCTTGGCACTTTAAAAATATCATTTAGGACGGTTGGTCACTTAGATACTTTAAATATCACTATTAATATTATTTGGTTAAATGATATACGGGTTCCCCTTGCCCCGGATGAAGCTATGTCGTTGGTTAAATACTTCAAAAATCACTATTAATCTTATGATCCTGAAAACTATGGCGTAAAATGTAGTTTGACCATGTAAAGTGGCATTTGTTGTACTTTGGACCAGGTATTGACATGTGTTACACTTCGGATGGCACATACATTGCAATACATCACCCGTTCATCCGATTCGAAGAAAACCATCCGATTCACTTAAACAGACCCACCGGATTGCAAGATCCCGCGAGCCCCCCTATCACCAAAGTGAACCGGCTGGACGTTATTTTCTAAATCGCTACTAGTCTAACTGCATTATGAACGTGGGTCATCCTAGTGCAAATCTTAAAAAATGCAATGCATGGTTCATATAACAAATGCCACCGTAAATTACTAAAGAATATGCGTGGAGGGGGAGGGGGGGGGGGGGGGGGGGGGGGGGCTTTGCCCCCAGACCAAAATGCATATGGAATTACTTTAATTGAGGAAGTGTTTCATTATATGTTATACACACTTCCACGCTTCTTCACGGTCTACATAAGTGAAGACATAAAGAGATAGACGATATTCCAAACGATTGACAAAGCCCCCACACGGTGTTCCATACATCATGTTATTGATGACGACTAAGGAAGTTGCCACTAGAAAGAAAACTAAAACTCACTCATGTATGAAGGTAGTAATTCCTGATCCTTCGGTACTTTCTCGGTCTCCAACTCTTATGCCCCAAGCTTTGTCTTTTGTTCCTGATCTTCCAGCCGAGTCAGCTTCTGTGGAAGTTAGAAAAGAGAGACATGGGAAGAGATTTCTCTACACTAACAATGTCATAGCTAGGAATATTATAGTCTAGGATATATAAACGGGTATTCACATATATACCAATCCATATACAAAATATCAGAAGACAAGCTAAAATAAATTGGATGAGATTGATTCTCGGTCTACCAATTTTCGTTACTCATTGTAGTTAGAAATTTTTGGTTGTAGTTACAACCCCATGTGCAATTGAACCCAGACGTGCAACTCTCGTATGCATGAACCATGATATAAATCTAAGATTACAAAGTTGACCAAGCTCTAATTCAACTCTTAATCTACTGAGAGCTAGCAAAACCGTTACCAATTAGATTGAGCACACATGTTTTGAACAAGTGTTTAATTCCTGAAATATTACATCAACTATGTATCTCCATATTTTCCTTTTTTAATGAAAACGATTGATATTTACTAGAAAATGCATAGTATTTGAATTGACTGAAAAACTCTAGACTATCCTTCACATCTTAAAAATTTCTTCAAGCCTCAAACAAGTATTTCACTGCTTGGATGCCAATTCAAAGAACACACAAACCTAACAATAACACTACTCGAATTAGAAGTCGAGATTGATCAATGGTTTTATGTCTTCTGGCATCTAATACGTTGTGGACTAATGAGGAAACAATGGATACTGTAAATAGTCGGACGTCTTCTTTGTGGGAGCAAAAACTTGAAACTCACACCCCCCGATATAGCAAACCCAGCGTTAATAAGAAAATCAGAAAACCCGATTGTCTATGTTACTTGTGTTAATCATGTGTTCCACATTGTCACGTACTCAAAACTAAATTTGTTTTACATGAAAAAATAGAAGTTATCACAATAATATACCATGATCTACGCACAAAATATCACCCTCTGTCTAGTAAATTAACAATACAGGCAGTATTCCTCGAAGAAGAAAGATAGACTAGCAATTCTCACAAAAAGCACAATATCTGGCCACCAACTTTTTTTTCTCGAGTTTTGGCCATCAACCTAATATACTGTTTGTGTGTTAGAAAACACAAGAGGTAATACAAGAATCACGATTTGGCTTAATCAGCTGAGTAAGTAATTATAGCAACAAAAAAAACGAACTCTAGATCAGCACTTTGCACCTTTGAAGTGTCTCCATGTAGAAAAAAATACATCGTACCTATTTTAATGAAAATGATTTGATGATATTAATTTACTAGTAGAAAACACACAATATCTTAATTGGCTAAAGAACTCTGGATTATCCTACCCTTAAAATTTTCTCCAAGCCCCATGCATGCAGATTCAAATTAAGAACACACAAACCTAACAACAACGGTACCCGGCCGAATTACAGAGTCGAGGTCGGTTGATCTGTTGTTTTCTGCCTCTTGATGCCGCACCGATCTTGATGCAACGGATGGTGGAATTGCCTTTCTGGCTCCCTGAGTAGGCACGCACTATTAAGTCTTACTTAACCTCGTGCGCGCACTAATAAGTAACCGTGCACAGCGAGTGCTTGACCTCGCGCGCACTGCAAACGCACACACACAGGAACGCCGCGTGCATATGCATACATGCACCGTCCAATCCGTTGTAGGTGGACATGTAGGCAGGCAGCCAGCTACCAGTCTTCATGTATGCAGCCACATGCATACGTATTCATTCGTACCACCAGTTTGAGCTAGTCTTTGGTCCCCCGTATCTCCCCGCCCCTGTAGCAAGAGAGGAAGGCGATTTTTGGAGCGAGCCGTCGATCCACCGTGCGCGCCGGGTGCCGCGGGATTCCTCCCCTCCGCCGGCCGCTCCGGCGGCGGGAGGGTGGGGGATCCCCGGCTCCGGCTTGTATTTACGGGAGGGTAGGATGGGTGTCTCGCCGGCGGCGCTCTGGAGGAGGTGGTGCTGCGGGCGGGCGGTTTTGGAGCCGGCGCGTTCTTCTCCGACGGTGGAGGTCTTCGGAGCTCCTCGTCTGCGCGCTGGACTGGCTGGATCTCGAGGCCCGGCGCGGCGCTCGTGATCCTCTGCTCTCCGTCAGATCCGAGGTGGCGGTGGATCTGGCGGCGGACGGATCGAGATCTGCGTCGTCTTCCGGCGATGGCTTCGACGGCGGCTGCGGCAAAGTGGAGTGGTTGGGACAGGGGGGCGCTGCCCCGGCCGTTCATCGTCAACAACTCCGGCGCGGCGCGGCGGAGGGACACGGCAGCGTCTTCTATAGGGAAAAGCTCTCCCTGACAGCGGCGAGGTGGCGGCTGGCCGCCTTCGACTCCGGCGCCGGTGATGGCGTGGTCTTCGATCCTTGGTCCTTTTTCCCCTACGTATTTTGTACTTGTATTCCTACCGTGTACGCTGTATGTGGTCTGTGTTGAAATATACGTGGTGAAAAATTCAAAAAAAAGACCGACCGACCGACCCGGTGGCTGGCTGCTGCGACTTGAGGCGCAAAACTGCAGGCATGGACCGGTGTCCCAGTCCCCGGTCGAGCTAATGATCAGACCAACCCTACCGAGGCATGGCGTGCACAGTAGTGAGGAGAACCCACGCACGGACTCGAGATGGATCCATCAGCCAACGTACGTAGGGCCGGGGTACCTAGTAACATGGGCACAAGGAAAACTTTTTGTTTATACAGTAGCCTGGAGGCGCCTTCGCAGGCAGCTTCCACGGACAGGCAGCCGGCCGGTGATGCGTACGGTCGAGATCGACGAGTTTTGGATTTGGTCAGTACTCCGTACGTACGTACGTACGCGCGTCGCTGCCAGTGCTGCACGGATCAGGCTGAGCTAGCTGGAGCCGCGCTGGCCTCCGCCGCCAAAACGCGTCTGCTGCTGATGCCGATCGAGATGGATGGATCTGGCGCACTGCATCCATCCGATGCGACAGCTTTGGGCAGGTTCCCGGATAGCTATGGGTGTCGACCGACCGCGCGCTGACGTCGCGTCGGATACAGACGACCTCTGAATATGATCGAGCCGTTGTTGGATCGACGATGCTATCTGATCTGTTTTTAAAAAATTATTATGGGAGATCCATACGATGCTGATCTGCTGTATACTCCGTACTTGTATAGGCATCGTATACGTGGTAACGTGCACCATCATGTTACAGACACGGGCTCCACAATCTAATCATCATCACGCACGGAGACGTACGTACGGCTCGATCGTGCAAGCACAATCGGTGGACTGGACATGTGTATTGTATTGTATTGTACGAGGCTACCCAGCGTACATCTCAACACACGTTGCTTCAAAGTTCATCCGGTCGCAAATCTCAAATTATGTCCGTCCGTGTAGCACTAGCACGCTTGCGCGATCGATGGAACGAAAAGACGGAAACACCTTTGCCGCTCAGAACAAAAAAGCGTGTATTTCCAGTTCCAGGTGTCTTACGGGAACGAAAAGATTGGTTGGACACGCATGCGCGTGCTGACAGCCGACCACAGTCAGGTAATTATCAGTTCAGTAGTTTCAGATCGTCGGTAGATCTCGTGTTTTATCTTTTCCAGCAAAGTTTGAATTTCTTGTACTTGCAACAAGAAAAACGAGAATCTATCTGGTGATATATCGAGCCCATTACTACTATGAGGAATTGACGACAGTGGAGTAGAATTTTTTTTGAGGAAAAAATGCAAAGTCCAGATGGAAAAGTAGAGGGGCTGGCGGGCTGCTGCCTGCTCTGCTTCCACCACACGTGGCCGATAGATCTTGACTTCGGGTGCCCTCCTCCTCGGTCCGATCGAATGGCGCGCTGTTGGACTCGGTCGGTCGCCGTACAGGCTGCTAGCTGCACGCACGCACGGTAGACGCAGAATCTCGTGTCGCGAATATTGGCTATGTTTTTTTTTTCGAAACACAGTACAACGCAGACGTTCACATACACGTGCACACACTCACCCCTATGAACGCACACACGCACACCCTATCTCTATGAGCACCTTCGAAAGACTGAGCCGGCGGTCAGCTCTTGAGATTGACGAAGTCACCACAGACGACTCGTTGTCGACGTGAACGTCGCCTTCCATAGCTAGTCTCCGTATGCATGCCAGTGTCACGTGATTGGTCCAAGGAGGAGACTGGAAAATAATACTATGGTTCCTCCCATGAGTCGATGACTATGGTTGGATCTGGAAAAATGAGACATCCAATCCGATAACATACATATCGTCCTGATCGGTTGTGTGATTGGTTAGTAGTTGTCATTCTGTATGTATGCCGGAAAGTGTAATAGAGGTTGAGCTCCATGTAACTCTCTATTAAAAAAAATCGAAAATCATACTTCAGAGTTTTAAAAATCTGAAAAAAAATCTTGAATGTAAATAATGATACATTCTACGAACGTGCAAAATCTCAAGTCAAAACAATTCATGTTTTGTGGTACGCAAAATTAACAAAATCTGACGGATTTTGGACAGCTGAAATTTTGCGCCATTCACTACTTTCAAATGCCACATTTTGTCGTTTTTGCGCAGCCCAAAGTACAACACATTTTTAGTTGAAATTTTACATGTTGGTAGAGTCTAACATAGTCTACATCCAAAGAAAAATTTCAGTTTTTTTTGTAAACTTCAAAAATACGATCTTTGATTTTTTTTAAGATAAAAGGCTACGTGGAGCTCGGGCTCCATTTGTCCTGTGTATGTGGGTTTACCTGGGCTGGGTTCTGTACGTTGGTCAAGGACGGCGCCGGCCGGTACTTATTACGTGCAGGAAGCCAGGAACTTGTTGGTCAAAGTGTACAGGGCTGGGTCATTCTCATTCCTTCGGTAAACGGAGAAAATGCATCCGTTCCATTGTCCAAAGATGGTTATAGAAACAGTGCGGAGCTTCCACTAGTATATATATTTTTTTAAACAAGCCAAAAGATTTGCTATTTTCATAAAATATAAGAAGAAGTTTTTAGAAGTTTTACAAGCCAAAGAGTGGCCAACAAGGCCACGCAAAATACAAGCCTACTCTCGCGTCATCAAAATACTAAGCGCCTTAGCACCGGCTAAGCACCACATCCTCGCCTCCTCTTTAATCTTCCTCACAAGCATGGCGGCGGTCATTGCTTTGTTGTTAATGGAGTACCTGGAAAGCGGAGACGCCCGTTTTGGCTCACAGCAGCAAATCCTCCTACTGAGGAAAATATACTTTAACACATTCTATCAAAAACTGTTTTTAAGAACCATTTGTTCATCACCCATTCATTATTTGTTCGCACGGTAAGTTCCTTAAAAAACACATATTTTGTGACACGTGTAAAAAATACAAAGCCTCGTGAATTGTCATTTTGGAGCACTAAAAGCTTTCTTTTCTATACATGCTATGAAAAATGTCTTTTTAGTGAAACTTTGTGTGCACACGAATAATTTGGAGATAAACAATTGAAAATGTTTTTTCTTTACATTTTAGGATGTATTGCCTCCAACCATGAAACTTATTTTGGAATGAGGGAATAATTTACAGTGAGAGCATCCGCTTCAACATGATGCAAAAGGATTTCGCTGAAAGCCTAAAACGCTAGCTATAGGTTTGTAGTCATGTTTGGTTAGACTAGTACAGTATGACTTTTGGTTTTTGATTTATAAGCCACAAAGCACCTAAATGGCTATGCTTTTGGCTTACAGTGAGAGCTTCCGCATTCGTGCAGCTTGCACAAAGCCCACCTGCCGACGAGCAGCGGTCGACATATCACATCTCAGTGCACCTTTTTGAAGGTTAGTTAGAAAACTTCTCTTCACAAGAAAATACAGTAAAAGTAAACAAACTCTGAACATGCTTATGTTCTCACGCAACAACCTGATCACGACTTCCGTAGTTTAAAAATACAGGTAAATGCACGCACATCCCATCCACCAGCAGGTCACAAAAATACTCCATATCTACCAGCTAGACAGCAAAGCTTCAGATGAGAGGGGACATACGGTCTCCGCTCTTCACTTCTTCAGTATCTTCAGTAAAACGGCCGGTGGACAACCTGAAATCCAGGGCGGTCAAAAGGACCAAAGCAGCCTAGCCTCCATTACTCAAACAGACTAATTGATAAACATCACCCGAATCAGAAATGAATCCTGCTGCGTGCTGTCGACCTCGACTGCTCTCGATCCATCAGCATCTGCTACCGCCACATCCCTTTCAGATCTTATCTTCGATACACATACATCGATTCTACAGTTGTCCGGAGAAGACGAAGTCGCCGAGAGAGGTCAGCAAAATTGGTTCGAAATAAATAAGCGCGCGCAAGGGAACAAACAGGCTTAGCTGCCGTTGTTGCGTGGCGCTTGTCGAGGCCCCCCCACCTCGACGCGGTTTCACAGCCTAGCTCGCACAAGAGAATCCCTGATCCTCCCGCATGAATGCAAGCATGATGGATGATGCGGTCGCTTTAAGAGCCGATCGTCAATGGGGGAAATGGACAGCGGGAATGGTTTAATCTCGCGGCCTCAAGGCGAGTAGCTGGAATGCACTAGGAGCAGGGGACACTGGGATGGGCGGGATGAAGGGGAGAAGCTTCCTCTTTCACCTACCCAAGGGGGACTGTAACATGATGGCGGAATAAGAGACTATTATTCGTGTGATGGGGTTTTGTTTTGTTTGCTTTTGTTGATCTTGTTTTCTCTATCTGTTCATGTGCGGAGGGGACATGCTAACCTGGCTAATCCTTCCTGCTGGGAAGTGCCCCAAGGCTTAAGGGTACGTATCAGTTACCACATAGATCCACAAGCTGGAGGCAACTTACATTTCTTTATACTGAGGCAACATTTTTAGCTCATCTCATTAATAAAGAAGGGTTCAATAAAGTTCAGTAATAAAGCCACAATTACAAGCACCAACTCTCGCGACATCAAATAGCTCAAAATTTTATTGGCGGAAATCTCCATGATGTCGCCTTCGCCTCTCGTCTAATCTTACTAAAGGCGGCCGACAAGAAGGAACAAACTTTTCTAAGCCTACCGCCAAGCTAGCAAAGCTAATAAAGACATCAATTTGGCCACCCCGGCGTTGAAACCTATCCGTCATCAAAACTCTATTTCAGAGGATCAACCAAGCGAACATTTTGCACTTTGGCGGTGCTCATTTGTACCAAATGGTTGGTTTCATGATGGTCGTATGCATTCTTTTGAATTGAGCGAGATAGAACGATTTGGACGTGTCTTCCGCGCCGATGTTCCAGGAAACGTCGTCTTTGAACCATTAACGAGATGGACAATGCGCACCAAGCTCCGAAAGGAGAAGAGTTCGGTGAGGTGATGAAGCGAGAGCGTACCCGTCGTGTCAATCTTGTTACTGACTCGCCATTCAAGAGTACCTTGTGCACATTAGAGTTATTTTTTATTGGCCTCGAGAAAATGGAGAGTGCAACATCCTTCGGCTTCCTTCCACCAAGCCGAGGCGCGTGAAAAAAAATCGTCTTTATGTCATCAATAGTGATCGTGGTGGCATTGCAGAGAAGGTCAAGGTCTTCATCATAGCAAGGGTTCCCCATCCCGACTCATGCGCACTACGAGTCCTTCCACTCGAGCCAAAGCCACCTTAAGCGCAAGGCACGCGAGAAATTGTCTAGGCCGGGAACCCCGAGGCCACCGAGAGCATTCGGTCGACAAACTAGCTCCCATCTTACTTTACATTTCCCTCTAGAAATGTATTCCTCGCCATCCGAAAGGAATGCTCTCCTAATTTTGTCGATGGCCAGGAGCACCTCTTGGGGCAAAGGAAGGGTCGCCAATTGATAAATACCAATGGCAGTGAGCACGGCCTTGGCGAGGACGCGCCAGCCAGCCATGGTGACGTTTTCCCAATACTCCTGCAAGCTTACTAGGTAGCTTGTCTAGGATATGCTAGAAATCAATTGACCACAGCTGGTGCAAAGACAGAGGAAGCCCAAGGTATCACCGAGAAATGAGGCCCACTTGGATGGGAAGTTGCGGAGGACACCCTCAAGATTAATGCTAGAGCTTCAAATGGGGACGCCCAAAATTTATGTATGTTGGTAAGAGAGCCAGTGACCTCGCTAAAGTCCTCCCGAACAGCCGCAAATTGTACATGCTCCCCAACAAGCTTCACAAATATGGTTGCGTCGTCAGCATAAAGGCAGGTGCGAATTCAAGGGTCGGTGCCTCTGAGATGATGGAGATGACTTTGGTGTGTTGCAAGCTCGAGGGTTTGGTGCAACAGGTCAATGGCAAGAATAAAGAGAAGCGGGGGGGGGGGGGGGGGGGGGGGGCTGCCTAAGACCCCGCCGATGAGAAATGGGCTTAATTAGGGTTTAGGATTCTGGATGAAGCCGTGACAAAGGAGAGGGGAGAGTCATCACGCCCTCTCATTTGAAGGGGCGTGTTTTAATCCCCACCAATGATTTAAATAAGTGGTGTGTACTAAAGTTGATCCCTAAATAAAATATTTCGAGAAGACTGTTTTAACTTTACAACTGTAAAATATTTCGAGACCTTTTTTAGTCATAAAATTACCACTCATTGAAGACTTTAATTGTTTGTCTGTCCCCCTTCACTACCTTGATATGCCCCAGATTTGGTTTGAGATTTGACCAAATTGGCACAAATCAAATATTTTGTAGACCTCGGTGTACCCCAAGATTCAGTAAAAGGGGTCCTCTTATGAGTAAAAAATATGTTAGATTGTGTGTGTATCTTGTAACAGCACAAGAACCACTATGTCGCACTTCACCGTGGGAAAGTTGATGGTGCTTAACAGCAGATGGATAGGTGCAGGCATATAATCTGTAATCTCAAGAAAGATAGTGAAAGCAAGATTGCATCCATAACTCTAACTGAATCGCAGATATACAGAACTAAATAACTAGCACATGCACCGTACTGCCCGACTACAAAGTAAGCTTTACTTAGATGCATGCTATAGATTATTGAGAACACGATAGTTTACGGGTGAATATGGCATACAACCAGTACAGGTGCAAGAGAATCTGAGGACCAACATAGCTGTTATTATTTGGGCACTGAGATCCCAACTTTGTGATATATACAAACCTGTCAAGCTGGAATGAGGATGCTTAATGATACGCTGATCCGAATAGAATCAAATGTTAGTTATTACTGTAAATCAATATTGGCATAGTAAAGGATCGTTAGTTTTAGTCGAAGATTCTTGACCGACGAAGAAAAGTTCCAAGTTAACTTCTTTTTTTCGAGATACCGGCAGGAGCTCTGCCTTTCAATTAGAAGAAATTGGTAAACCAGAATTTGTTTACAAAAGAAGGTGACATGTGGATTACTCTCGAATGTAAAACCTACTAGACCGATTCATGCGAATGTCATCCAGCGCCAGGTGCGCCACTTCAGTGTATGGCTTGCACTTGCTCTCGAAGATCCTGCGGTTCCTCCAAGTTAACTTCACCTTGTAAATATTGTGAGTTTTGATAGCATCAAATCGGTATTGTTTTTCAACAATAAGTTGGTTGTCAAGAATTGACGGTACTTCTTCATAAGAAAAAGAGGCGCTACAATTTCATCATATGGACGCCATAGCCGGCAACCCCTGCAACCATAGATGGTAGATTAGGTGCATAACATTGGCCTTCGGGTAGCTTTCATCATTGATCACTTTCTCTTGCATGCGACAGTGCTGACAAGTGCAATTTTCTTCCGATGCGGAAAATAAATCCACCACGTTCCAAAATCAGTTCGATCCCTTTTCTGAGTCAACATCAGTCATTTTCACAAACATAACAGTGTCTCAGAATTGGTAGACACTGGATGACAGACTGTTATGCATGACGCGTGGCATCAATGTCAAGGTGCTCAGCTAGCATATATTGCCACACAAAGCATGCATAGAGAATTTAAATATTTATATATATTTTTTCGATAAAGGGATTTTATTATATATATATATATATATATTGAAATATAGCATCACTAGATAAGGTAAAGGGGACATGTCAAGATAATATAGCATCACATTACAGTTATCTAGTACTCCCTCCGTCCCAAAATAAGTATCTCAAGTTTGACCAAAAGTGGATGTATCTAGACATCTGTTTAGCAAAACGCGTTTTTTTTTTGCGAAAGGATCAGACAACATTACACCTCCGTTCATACAGAAAGACCCAGAAAGAAAAAGAAATTACAAAGAAGTCCTTCTTCTCCTAGGTCCCGACACAGGCGACGCACAGGAGCCGTCGGTGACGCGCCGCTGCCGCTGCTCCGCTTCACGCCTTGGATAGGAGCCAGCCCCATGGCAGTCGGGAAGTCGCCAATCGCTGGGCCCGAAGACCCTACTCGCCGGAGCGCCATCTTCATCGCGGGAAGGTACAACGCCATCTTCACCTTGACCTTCAAACCCCGAATCCACCGCCAGCGTGGATCCGGCCGGGGCACGACGAGGCGAACAGATCTGTAGACCTGCGGCCTCGAGGAAGTCAGCAGCGGCGCGACGAAGCTCCGGGGAGCGCCACCGCGAGAGGGAACGCATGCCGACACCAAAACCTCCACCGACGCCACCTTCTCCTCCATGGCGCCGCCGGCCAAGGGCCTACCTAACCCTACGCTATGTACAGGCCGGGATCTACGGCTTCCCCAACCTCCCACCGCCGAGGCGGCCGACGGAGGCAGAGGAACCCTCAGATCGCCGGCGAGCGAGGTGGGCAGACGGGCTGGGTTCACAAATCGCCTCTCCTGCTACAGTGACGAGGGAGGGACGCGTTCAAGTCGCTTTTAGCAAAACGCGTTTGTGCAAAATATTCTCTTCTCGGCTGCAAACACAAGAGGCCATCCGAGGCACTATACCGAGATTAATATGTTGCAGACTTGAATGCAACATACTGACTGTTGACGACCTGGTATGCTTAGGTAATCCTCCAAATCTCTGTAGCAGATCTCTATCACTCTCACGAACCATGATGAAATATTAATTAGATCGCCCTCTCTTCCCGTTCCCATTAAGTGATGTGAGGATATTAGAGATACACGCAATTGCCAAAATGTGCATTTTCTCAGCCGTACTTCGTACTAGGACCGTAAGGGTCCGATAACACTCATGAAGTGTCGCGATGCTAGAGGCTTGCTTGAAGGACCGTAACGGTCGGATAACACTCAGTAATCCGAATATACTGAGCTGTAATGCGTTTTCAACGTCGACATCATTGAAACGATGAAGGGAAGCATAAACTACCAGCACTCTGGTGTTGTCGATACCTAGAGTTAATTAGCTTATTTTAGTGCAAATTTACCAAATGCCATCTCAGTTGTTGGTGTGAACTACGTGATGTCGAGCATGAATCCATTTTGCCACTTCTCCTTGTCAGCTTCAAAATGTAGTAATGCATTTCAGATTATTAAATTAAAATCCGGCGTTATGGTTGGTGATGATCCGTCATCTCTCGTAAA
Source organism: Poa pratensis (assembly GCA_947311845.1). Classification (NCBI taxonomy): domain Eukaryota; kingdom Viridiplantae; phylum Streptophyta; class Magnoliopsida; order Poales; family Poaceae; genus Poa; species Poa pratensis. The sequence goes on from CAMZMU010000111.1 coordinate 19,631,209, forward strand.
ATAAATGAGTACTAAATTGAAATAAGATGTGATGATTGGTGATGATCCATTTTCTCTCGTAAAATAAACAATTTAAAATAGTAAATTGAGATTCTTCTATTTGGGTTGGTGGTCAATACATTGGTAGTTCGGCGTCCCACCCTGCACATCCTTCTCATGCTCTTGCGATATCAGTCATGTGGTTCAAGCTCAAATAAAATTCGGGCGCCATCGTACTTATTCTAAACAGGGTTGCGATATCCTATGGCCGCAAGACACCATCCTGATCATGAGCCTACGCTGCCATACACTGCAGACGGAACAGAGGAGCCCATCAAATCGTCCACATGGACCATATGTGCAGCGTCCTCCTTAGCCCTACTGACGATGTTGGACCCGCTGGAGGTTAACGTCGACGCGGCAGACACGTGTGACCTGGTTTACGAGCATGGTCATTCTAAACATGTTTTGGATACAACACAAATTAAAACAAATAAATTTACACTAAAATTATATATTTGTGTATCACTTACTTTTATCATACTATAATCTTATCGACTACATTTTTTATCTATCTTTTTTATAGTTAATCATATTTGAATCATCATAGTTTATCGTATTTGAACATGTAACATATCCGTGACAAAATTGAGTTGCGATAGATTTAAACCACTGATGTAAATGAGTGGTTCTCCTTAAATTATTATTTAGATAATCACAAAACTTATATAGTGTATGGGTATATATTTATCTATGTGTGTCTATATGCTTGTGTATTCGTGTCTAATATAATACTCTTAATATTATGGTAGAGATCTCTAAAGTTTAAAGCTTAAGAGATCTAATAAATATCTTAATAATTTTCTTGGGTATGAGAAGGTAGTCATATTTGTATAAAATCATCTCCACCGGCATATTTCCAGTAGAGCTATTGAGGCGTGGGATACACAAAACCCGTCCAGCCGTGACCGCAATAGCTACAAATTGCCGGTGCGACCCAATATATACATAGCATGACACTCTCAGGCCAACTCCAGTCCATTGTGACATGAGTGGGAGTGCCGGACAGAAGCACCAAACGACTCCACCTCAAATACTGACAAGTGGGCTGGCCCTATCAGCGACACATAGGTCCGATCAAACAAATATAAGGCGAGCCGACGCCTCTGGTTATCATAATTAAATAAAGCGGCATTTCCTTAACTTGAAAATCGGCACTTCTCCAAATCCAGAAGACAGACATGCATGATCCTAGAATTCATGGACCAAATTAGCAAATCACTTGTTCTCATTCAAGCAAAGCAAAGATTTTGTTGTTGAAAGCAGTACGGGCGGGCGCATAGGCTTCTTTGCTTCGCCTACCCGAAGTTTCCCTGACGCTAATGCATGCACTACCTCCCCGGCCACCCCTCTCGAATACTTCACCACTAGTCCATTGTCGCCACCAATGCATCCATCGAGTAGATCGGGCAAGCCCGTGATACGTCTCAAACGTATCTACAATTTTTAATGTTCCATGCATGTTTTATACCAAATGCTACATGTTTTATTTACATTATATATCATTTTTATGCATTTTCTGGAACTAACCTATTAACAAGATGCCACAATGCCAATTCCTGTTTTATGCTGTCTTTTTGTTTCAGAAAAGCTAGTCGGGAAATATTCTCGGAATTGGACGAAAATCTATGGGGACAAGTTTTTCATCGACACGAAGACGAAGTCAAAAGGGCAGCCGAGGAGGCGACCCAGGGGGACCAGACGCCACCTCGGCGCGGCAGAAGGTGGAGCTGTGCCGAGGTGTCATCTGGCCGCCTCGGGTGCCCCCCAGCGCCGCCTCTTCGCCTATATATTCCCCTCGTCCAGAAAACCCTAAAGACCCGATTAGAAATCCACGAAAAGTTCCGTCGCCGCTGTCGCCTTCAACCCTAATTCGGGAGGGTTTTGCAGCTCTTCCCGGCACCCTGCCCGAGAGGGAGATCATCGCAGGAGGGATTGATGCATGTAAAATGCATACATGAACTTTGCATTATATTACTTATATTTCAATCATATTTGCATCATATAAGGGTTATATCATTGTTTTATATTGATTTTGGGAATATTTCACAGTTTCCCTATTTTTCTGGAATTAACCCTGCACTGGCAGAAAACCCTATTTTCTATATTTTGATGTTTCAGGGACCCAAACGACGTCCAAATGACCTAATATTTCACGGGATCAGTTTTTGGAAGGAACAAAGCGTAGGAGCGAAGGAAGCGAAAACGGAGACCCGAGGGCCAAAGAGGTGGGCCCACGCGGCCAGATTCCTTGGCCGCGTGGGACCCCCTATCTGGGCCTCGAGCCTCCGATGCCGTCGATCTTCGTCCCCGTGCCTTCGTCTTGACCTAAAAACGACTATAAAAATAGTCCCCCGACGGCTTTCGGAAGGGAGCGCCGCAGAAACACAAAACCACGAAACAGAAGACCTGGAGCTGCAGATTGGAGGGGGAAAACTCCGGCGGGGCGCTGCCGGGGTGGTCTCCATCTTCTCCAACATCTCCACCATCATCACCATGATGAAGGGGGAGTAGTCCACCCCCTGGACTTTGGGTTTGTGGTGGTAACTTGATCTAATCTCTCTATGTATGATCATTGTTGAAGTCCATATGATGTGCCTTGCATAAGTATGGATCTATCTATGTAATTCCTATGGTGGATATTGTGGTATGAGATGATATTTGTTATGCATTTACCGTTGTGTTGGATCTTTTATGACTTGTCATACTTTGGAGATATTCTATGATGCATGTGATGGTTCGATTTATGCATAATGCCTTGTTTATCCATGTCATGAGGTGATTGACACCACCAAGTGTAGATAGATGAGAGAGATGTGGTCATGCACACGAAATATGAATCATTGCACTAGTGTTTAGAATATTGTCCATTATGAAGTATGATGTATGTAGGTACGGGATGGCCGATGTGACAACGGCATATGTATTGAGTGACACAATACAGCCCAACATCCTTTATCTGGGGGTAAAAAGGAAGAAGTATGATGTGGGAGTGACAACAAACCACGCTAGCCTTACGAGGGTGACCTAGCAACACAAATGATTATTTTCTTTCAACTATGTGTTTTAGGACATGTAGCCGTCATAGAAGTTTACCATTAAAGCATGACAATTGTGTGTACTTTTTATCTATAACATGATAATCACCATAGATGGGAGAGAGGATTGAGTGAACCCATGAACCCATGTCCATTGTTCCTATAAGAGAAAACCTTTGTCTTGTCCTCTTGCATTGAAGAGGATTGGGACACTTTTACATTCTTGTTTTGTTACATTAAACTTCCATCCATTAAATCAACCATCTTGTTCTTTAAACTTGTTTAGTGCATAATCAACTAAAACTTGTGACACTTTAGTTGTAGGGAATAGATAACTTTTCCTTCTTGCTCCTGCGGATCGATACCCTACTTCCACATTGAGAGGTGCTACAGTGATCCCCTGCTCTTGGGGGTTATCAAGTACTTTTCTGGCGCCGTTGCCGGGGAGCGTAGCGCTTAAGTTTCTATTCTTGTGTGCACTAGACTTTAGATTTATTTTATCTTGTTTTATATCTTACAATCACCTAAGCTTGGGGAGGTTGCACCTACGTGAGCATCATCTTATCCATCTTTACCTTCAAATCATTTTATTTTGTTTTGTTATTGTCTTGCATATTTCGGTTTGCATATTTTATTTTCAGTTTTGCATTTTGTGTTGCATTGGTTATTTCGGTTTGCATTGTTCAGTATCATTTTATTTTCAGTTTTCATCTAAAAACTTAAAATCCATAAAAATTAAGTGTTGCTTTTGATTTGTGTTTCAAGCTATGGAGGAAGGTTATGTCAAAACTATTGGAGCTTACTATGAATATCGATCTACCAAAGAAGGAAATAGAATGCTTGAATTGCTTGAACATCTCGATGATATGGCTATTGAGTTTTGTGAATTACATGATGTAACTTGCTGCTTTAGAAAAGACTATAAACACTCTCCCTATCAATGTAAGCACAACAGTGATCCTCTAATTGCTTGTTATCGTGAAAATAAATTTTCATGCCCTGATATAGAACAAGTTGAGAAATATATTGCTTATGTTGCAGCCCATGAAATAGACTTTCTTATTGATAATTTTTTTGCAACTAGTCATGAAGCTCGTGTAATGAAAGGACACATTTCTATTCTTCTCCAACTTTGCAAAAAAGAGTTTAGTGATAATGTTTATGTTAAAGAAAGAATTCTTGCTGCCATGGAAAGTACTAATATTTTGCAGGAAAAGGATAATGAAAACATAAGCTTGGAAGAGGAAGTATGTGAAGAGGAGATTGAAATGGATGTGTTCCAACCTAAGCTTGGGGAAGAATTGGATCTCCCAACTTCACCATCAACATTTGATAGTAGCACTCAAACTCAAAAGTCTTTTGTTATTTATGAAAACCCATGTTATGATGAGTGTCAAACTAAAAATTCTATGGTCCTATATGATAACTCATGCTATTATGATGAAACTAATAATGCTCCTTTACTTTCTATTAATGCTACTAGTGAACTTATTGATGATAATGAGGAGTATTGCTTAAATATGCTATATGATAATGCTTTAGATGATGGTCCTATGCTTATTGATAAACCTCCATGTTTAGTTGTTACTAAATTATGTGAGGATAAAAATGATATACTTGCTGTTTGTGATGTTACTCTTACTCATGAGAGTCCTACTTTGTTTCTGGATTCTCCTAATTACACCATAGAGGAGAAATTTGCTTATGTTGAGAAATACTTATGTGGTTTGCAATTACCTTTAGTTCCAAATCTTTGTTGCAACCATGATATTAAACTTGATATTGATCTTAATAACTATTTTGAAAGAGGGAAGCATGCTAATGAATTCCATAATAAATTTAATGATCCTCTTTATGTACCTAAATTATCTAAGTTGGATGAGTCCAATGGTTATATGGGTGAATTTACTTTTACTTCTTGCAACTATTATGAAAGAGGAGGTGATAAGAGCCCTCTTTATGTTGCTAATAACTATAAGTTGCAAGTATCTACTGTTAATATGCATTGGAAAATTTCTATTTATTGTGCTTCATTCATATACAAAATGCCAATGCATAGAAAGAAAGTTAGACTTTGTTGTTATTACTTTTGTGTTTTGTTTTTCTCTCTACTAGGTCTCAACTTGAATATTATTTTGATTGGATTGATAACACCATGGGACCCTGGTATTATGCATGAACACTTCTCAAGGAAGAGGGACACACCAAAGAACAAGCTCCCTCATGAGCTTCAACCTTCATGATCACCAAAGTAAGAAGCCTAGCTACATGGCTATAAAGAAAGCGCTTTACGGGAGGCAACCCGGTTGTTTTTATTTTTGATTTTCTTTGTGTCCTCTTGCTGTAACAAGAGACTTAGTTTTTAGTTTTGTTTCTGGAATTTTTAATAAAGTGCCAAGTTTTACCTATTTTGGCTTGAAAAAGTTGCTTTTTGCATTCGGAGATTTATTCCAGCACGAATCTGTGCACGGTATGATTTTTCATTCCTATTTGTGACTCCGAATGAGCTGAAATTTGAACTGTAGTTGCAACTTTTCATCCTCTGTAAGCGTGAATTTTTTCAGATTTTTTCGACATATTTAAGTAGGGTAGAAAAATGCGTTTTGCTGCTGCTGTTTTTCTGGACAGATTCTGTCCCATTTTGTTTGATGCATTCTTTGAACTTTTAACTTGAATTTTTTATCCAATTGAGTTTATAAGTAGGCATACAACATTATACACTTTCTGGACATTCATATGAATTTTTGTTTAAGGATTTTATGCAGCAAGCAATTCATTTGTCTATCACTACTAATGTCACCCCACAGAAAAGAAATGGGAGAAACGGTGTTTTGAAGTTTTTTCACAGGGATTAGAGGAGATGCACCAAGAGTTATCCAAGGATGGTGAAGACCATAAGCTTGGGGATGTGAGACAACCCCACTGGACCAACACACTCTCGGTTTGCACACGTCTAACTTCTGTTTTTCGATCAATGCACTTTATCGCATAAACTTGGAGCGTCTTTTATTTTTGTTATTTCGGTTTGGTTTTTATTTGTGAGACCACCACTATCATTTATATATGAGAGAGCTACTGGAAATTTGGGTTGAATTAAGTTGGATGCTATTAAAAAGATTGGGAAAGGGATGTTTGAGTTGATTCAAAAAGATACATATAGTTGCATGATTCATGTGCTTTTTAATGAGTATTAATTTGCAAGTGTTTTATCAAGAGCTATCTTTTATTCATGTTTTGATGCTGAATGTTACTTTACTTTGTTTAACATGGATTGATTAGTTCTATGGACACTTATGCATGCATTTAGACGGTCAACTTTCTCCCTCTTGCTAGCCCAAAAATTCCAACAAGTAAAAACTTGTTTTCCAACACCTTCAACCAAAGTTTTTCCAGTGAGTCCACCATATCTACCTATTAGCTTTATGCTATTCCGAGTATGTTTATCATGTTATATTGTATTATCTATATTCTGAATTAAAATGCTTATGTTATTGATTGTTATGGGAAAAGTTGGTTAAAAAGCTCTCACGAACTTGATGCACACTTTACTTTTATTGCACTTAATAAACATGAACCATTGTGATTAAAATTATGAAGTTGTGAGCTTGACAAGAGTCTTGGTTGGGAGTTAGCTCATATGTGCTGTCACATGGCAAGCTTTCAACGTGCTCTTAATTATATTTAGTTGATATCATGTACTTTTGTTTATGGATGCTTATCATGGTGCCAAATAAATGCGGAAACTTAGTAAGTTTGAGGAGTTTGTATAAATGGCTAGAGAGACGCCTGGGCCGCTAACCTAAGCCATGCATCATTCATGGTGGAAATTTACAGCGTACCAAAGTGAACATTCAGTGATGCACGTCATAATAAAAAGCTATACAAATAGTAAATAAAAGAGTGCTGAGATTGTTCATTGTCTGTTTGTCTTGTCATTTTGACATGGGCTAGTTTCCATGTCCTGAGGCAAGAGGTACCCCAGTTGACGCTCTTGATGACGCTATTATATTACTTACAATGACTTTAACTTGAACTTGCTTTGTGGCCCGAGTTGAGTAACACCGTGGTGTAGGTACTCGTATTCACGGGGCATGAGGCATTCAACCCATACTTTGTCAAGCACACTACTCATATTTGCTTTCACTTTAAACTTTAACCATTCAAGATGCTATGATAGGGGTAATGAGAGCTCCACACCAATGGATACCACATTGCAAACATTAACTTAAGTAGAAGCATTTGGAAGCTAGATGAAACTTATTCATGTTTTACCTCTACTTATTTATATATCTTTCCAAAGTGTCCACCTTTTATATTCAGATTTACAAGAATACTCTATGACCATTATAGGATGTTTTTACTTTTCATTATGCATACATTTGGTCCATAGTACTTTCTTCTATGTTACACTTTGTGAATTATCATTGAACATCCTTACATTGAATATTTGATATCACTTCATAATCTATCTTGTATATTGCTATTCCTTTGAAGAATGAATCATTTGACTCTATGTAGCAATAGTAATCATCTTTGATATCCATTGATAGTATTAAAAAGCAAAGTCCATGTTAGTTTTATCACCTTCATACTCGAGGACGAGTATAGGTTAAGCTTGGGGATGTTGATGCATGTAAAATGCATACATGAACTTTGCATTATATTACTTATATTTCAATCATATTTGCATCATATAAGGGTTATATCATTGTTTTATATTGATTTTGGGAATATTTCACAGTTTCCCTATTTTTCTGGAATTAACCCTGCACTGGCAGAAAACCCTATTTTCTATATTTTGATGTTTCAGGGACCCAAACGACGTCCAAATGACCTAATATTTCGGGATCATTTTTGGAAGGAACAAAGCGTAGGAGCGAAGGAAGCGAAAAACGGAGACCCGAGGGCCAAAAGAGGTGGGCCCACGCGGCCAGATTCCTTGGCCGCGTGGGACCCCCTATCCTGGGCCTCGAGCCTCCGATGCCGTCGATCTTCGTCCCCGTGCCTTCGTCTTGACCTAAAAACGACTATAAAAATAGTCCCCCGACGGCTTTCGGAAGGGAGCGCCGCAGAAACACAAAACCACGAAACAGAAGACCTGGAGCTGCAGATTGGAGGGGGAAAACTCCGGCGGGGCGCTGCCGGGGTGGTCTCCATCTTCTCCAACATCTCCACCATCATCACCATGATGAAGGGGGAGTAGTCCACCCCCTGGACTTTGGGTTTGTGGTGGTAACTTGATCTAATCTCTCTATGTATGATCATTGTTGAAGTCCATATGATGTGCCTTGCATAAGTATGGATCTATCTATGTAATTCCTATGGTGGATATTGTGGTATGAGATGATATTTGTTATGCATTTACCGTTGTGTTGGATCTTTTATGACTTGTCATACTTTGGAGATATTCTATGATGCATGTGATGGTTCGATTTATGCATAATGCCTTGTTTATCCATGTCATGAGGTGATTGACACCACCAAGTGTAGATAGATGAGAGAGATGTGGTCATGCACACGAAATATGAATCATTGCACTAGTGTTTAGAATATTGTCCATTATGAAGTATGATGTATGTAGGTACGGGATGGCCGATGTGACAACGGCATATGTATTGAGTGACACAATACAACCCAACATCCTTTATCTGGGGTAAAAAGGAAGAAGTATGATGTGGGAGTGACAACAAACCACGCTAGCCTTACGAGGGTGACCTAGCAACACAAATGATTATTTTCTTTCAACTATGTGTTTTAGGACATGTAGCCGTCTGATACGTCTCAAACGTATCTATAATTTTTGATGTTCCATGCTTGTTTTATACCAATTGCTACATGTTTTGCATCTACTTTATATCACTTTTATACATTTTTTGGGACTAACCTATTAACAAGATGCCGAAGTGCCAGTTCCTATTTTCTGCTGTTTTTGTATTCCAGAAAAGCTAGTCTGGAAATATTCTCGGAATTGGACGAAACTACACGGGAGTCCCTATTTTACCAGAACTCATCTGACGGACCAAAGAGGCGACGGAGAGGAGCCACGTGGGCCCCACACGCCAGGAGGGCGCGGTTCCCCCCTCTGCCGCGCCCTGGGGTGGTGTGGGCCCCACGGCCTCTCCAGCCGCCGCCCTTTCGCCTACTTATTCCCCCCGACGCGAAAACCCTAAGTACCTGAGCAAATATCCACGAAAAGTTCCAGAGACGCCGCCGTCATCAACCCTAGCTCGGGAGGGTTCAGAACCTCTTCCCGGCACCCAGCCGGAGAGGGGAATCGTCACCGGAGGCTTCTACATCGCCATGCCTGCCTCCGGAGTGATGCGTGAGTAGTACATCCTTGGACTACGGGTCCATAGCAGTAGCTAGATGGTTGTCTCTCCACTTTGTGCCATCATGTTTAGATCTTGTGAGCTGCCCTACATGATCAAGATCATATTATTGTAATGCTACATGTTGTGTTTGCTGGGATCCGATGAATATTGAATATTATGTCAAGTTGATTATCAATCTATCTTATATGTTATTTAAGATCTTGCATGCTTTTCGTTACTCGTAGATGCTTTGGCCAAGTAGATGCTTGTAACTCCAAGAGAGAGTATTTATGCTAGATAGTGGGTTCATGTCTCCGTTTAACCTGGGACAGTGACAGAAAGTTCTAAGGTTGTGGATGTGCTGTTGCCACTAGGGATAACCTAACGATGCTATGTCCACGGACATATGTGTTTGTTTACATTACGCACTTTACTTAATGCAATTATCCGTTGCTTGCAACTTAATACCAATGGGGGACTCGGATGACAACCCGGCGGTGGATTATTAGTCATAGATACTGTTGGATAACGATCTATGTATTATGTCGTAATGCCCAATTAAATATCATAGTAGTCAACATGTCATGTATATGCATTGTCATGCGCTCACTATTCGTCAATTGCCCAGCTGTAATTTGTTCACCCAACATGTTAGTTATCTTTTATGGAGAGACACCACTAGTGAACTGTGGACCCCGGTCCATTCTTTTACACTGATTAAACAACCACAAACTGCAAACTGTTCCTTTTTCATTCTCTGCAATTTAATACTCATTTTCCACACCATACGTTTAATCCTTTGTTTTCAGCAAGCCAGTGAGATTGACAACCTCACTGTTTCGTTGGGGCAAAGTAGTTTGATTGTGTTGTGTGCAGATTCCACGTCAACAGTCCAGACTCCCTGCGACAGCTATTTTTCTGGCGCCGTTGACAACCTTCTGAAGAGTTGCTGCTCCTACTGGTTCGATAACCTTGGTTTCTTTCTGAGGGAAAACTTGCTGCTGACTACATCATACCTCCTCTTGGGGTCTCCCAACGAACGTGTGTTTCACGTCATCACCGTCATAGAAGTTTACCATTAAAGCATGACAATTGTGTGTACTTTTTATCTATAACATGATAATCAACATAGAGGGAAGAGAGGATTGAGTGAACCCATGAACCCATGTCCATTGTTCCTATAAGAGAAAACCTTTGTCTTGTCCTCTTGCATTGAAGAGGATTGGGACACTTTTACATTCTTGTTTTGTTACATTAAACTTCCATCCATTAAATCAACCATCTTGTTCTTTAAACTTGTTTAGTGCAGAATCAACTAAAACTTGTGACACTTTAGTTGTAGGGAATAGATAACTTTTCCTTCTTGCTCCTGCGGATCGATACCCTACTTCCACATTGAGAGGTGCTACAGTGATCCCCTGCTCTTGGGGGTTATCAGGGATCTACACCACCATGCCCGCCTCCGGACAGATGCGTAACTAGTTCATCCTTGGACTACGGGTCCATAGCAGTAGCTAGATGGTTGTCTTTCCACTTTGTGCTATTATGTTTAGATCTTGTGAGCTGCCTAACATGATCAAGATCATCTTTATGTAATGCTACATGTTGTGTTTGCTGGGATCCGATGAATTGTAAAGTTATGATAAAGTTGTTCATCTATTTATCTCTATGTTTTATTTATGTTCTTGCATGCTCTCCGATGCTAGTAGATATTTTGGCCAAGTAGATGCTAGTGTCTCCAAGAGGGAGTATTTATGCTAGATAGTTCGTTCATGTCTCTAGAAACCTGGGCTCGAACGACATAAACGACTAAGATTGTGGATGTGTTGTTTCCACTAGGAAGAAAACAACTTTGCTATGTCTACTTGTCATTTGCATTGTTTACATTACACACTTTGCTTATTGCGATAATCTGTTACTTGCAACTTAATATACCTGCGGGAGACACGGAAGTTATTTCGCAGGTGGATTATTAGTCATAGATGCAGCTAGCAAGCGGTCTATGTATTTTGTTGTAATGCCCAATAAATACTACAATGAACATTGTATTGTCATAATATGCATTGTCGTGCCCTTGCTATTTGTCAATTGTCCAGCTGTAATTTGTTTACCCAACATGCCTGTTATATGTTTATGGAGAGACACCTCTAGTGAACTGTGGACCCTGCTCCATTCTTTTACACTGATAAAAATAACATTTCCAACACGTTCTACACTCATTTGCTCGTTGTTTATTTTTGCATTTATATTTATTTTCCACACCATACGTTTAATCCTTTGTATTCAGCAAGCCGGAGAGATTGACAACCTTCCTGTTTCGTTGGGGCAAAGTAATTTGATTGTGTTGTGTGCATGTCCACGTCAACATCATTTCAACGTCGCTGTTGACACCGTGTTGAAGGTCTTCCAATTCCTACTGGTTCGATAACCTTGGTAAATTTTAAGGGAAAATTGCTGCTGCACTACTTCATACCTTCCTCTTGGGGTCTCCCAACGAACGTGTGTTTCCACGTCATCAGCACGCATCCACCTGTATAACTAACCACCGTCACAGAGCCACACATCAGCCTATGCGCACGAGGAACAACCCCAAGGCGAGATTGTCCCGCGAGCATCCGCCGCCGGATCTGACTCATCCGCTCTCGCCTGCTAATGGGCCCGACGCACGCTGTCAACTGACACCAGTGAGGCGCGCAAGCATGTGGGCAACAACTGGCCATTGTCGGCTGATTTTTGCCTCCTAGTCATTCGGCGAACGAACTTCGGAGTTCCAGTGGTGCCTCCGCTCAGCGGCTAGGCACATCTCGCCGCCATTTGCAACTAGCGGGCAGCTTTGCTGCCAGTGGAACGAGACCATCCCTAGAAAGCCGAGGACGTGGCTCTTTGGGACCGACACATGGAGCTGGAGTATGAGTACCGACTCTACACCTTCTTCGCCACCAAGTGCGAGCCACCAACATTATGGTTTTCTTCGGGCGATGGCCTCTCCTTTGTTGACTCCAAAGACAGCGCAGAGAACTCCAACGAGATGGGTGGTCCACCTCCCACTGCCACCATGTCGTCTGTGTGGTGATCATCACTGGTTCCGATGAACCCTAATTTTAGTTTAGTTAAGTTTGTATTTATGTAATGTTTGAATATGTTTGGATTGTGCCGGTGTAAGTTTATGTTAAGTTTACGTTTTAATTTATGTGTAATGTGTAGGTTAAGTCTATATTTAAATGAATATGTTTGGTTTCGTTTTGTTCCTAAGTTCAATTATTTTTTCTTGAAACTAATCATATTGGGAACGCGGGGCAACGACCCAATACGCTGACAACATTGGTCCGGGGCTCCGGGCTTTGAACAGGGTCATCGGGCACAATATTGCGAGCACCACGGTCCACGGGAGATGCTCTCATGATGGGTCTGTGAGGCGGCAGCGATGACGCAGGCGGAAGCTGGTCGAGTTGTAAATTTTTGTCCCGCCAAGTTTCGGAGCGTTTTGTGTACACTTTCAAGTTTCAGTTCCTCACGCAAGTCAAAAAGAAAATTGTGTTTATTTTTTCTTATGAGAAAAAAAAGTTGTGGTCATGCGAACGGTGCGGCCGAGCCGGAAATCACTAGAAAAAGGGTTCCCTTTGCGAAGGGAACCCAGCGGACCGTGGCGTGATGACAAGTGTCAGCTTTTCCCATCGCGCGGTCCCCCGTGGGTGCTTGCATATGCGACAAGTGGCAGCACGAGAGAGTTTTGGTGGGATTTCTGCTTCTCCGTGGGAGAGTTGCATGTGCATTTATTTTGAGATTCGTTTTTAAAAAATGAAATATCTTGAGAACCGTTTATCCAAATTACGAATCGTTTTCACTTTTGAGCTCCTTGCGTCGAGATCTTCAAAACTAGATCGCATGTTGATAGGTTTCGACGAACTTTTTTTTGTACAACCGATTATGTATAGTTGTACAATCCGTGTCTGTGTAGTTGTACAACCTGTGTTTGTACAAACTGTGTTTGCCTAGTTGTACAACATGTGTCTGTATAGTAGTACAGTCTGTGTCTGTACAAACTGTGTCTGTCTAATTGTACCACCTGTGTCTGTACAAGCTGTGTCTGTCTAGTTGTACAACATGTGTCTGTTTAGTTGTACAACCTGTTAGTTGTACAAAATGTGTTTGCGTAGTTGTACAACATGTGTCTGTATAGCTGTACAACCTGTATTTGTCTAGTTGTACAACCTGTGTTATGTAGTTGTACAACCTATGTCTGTATAGTTGTATATATCAGATTTTTAGATTCACGTGTAGAAGATTCTATACATCTGTGTAGCAGATTCTGTACATCCAGACCCAAACACCTAGGTGTACAACTAGTTTACCGTGCTCTTTTTTTCTATTGTACACTATCCTCAGATTGTACAAGAGCAAGCGAACGACTACGCGGGGGCTTCGGCCGTCGCTGCGCCACGGACGTACGCGTGCGAGTGCGGGGGCTTCGCTTGTTGTCAGCCTGGAGCAGCTCACGCCCTCGTACGACGCGACGTACGTGACAGCGCAGGAGGCACGCGGTCATATTCGTTTTGGCTTCCTCGCGTAGGGCTGCACGTGGCACGCTCGCACGTAGCCAGTTCCCTTTGCGAAGGGTTCCCTCCGCGTAGTGATACCCGGCCGAGCCCGAGTGGATCGACGGCCGTGCGGGGAATGAGGCCGTGCGGCCTGGGCCATCGCATCTCACTGATCTGCTGCGCCCGCTTTTTAGCCCATGGACATGCGCGGGAGCAACTGGGCCTCATCCCTTGTCTCCGTGCGCCTCATCTTCGCCGTGTCTCGTCAGCCACCGACGAACCCAACATAGCCGCCGAGCAGAGCAGTCAAGCCAAACCACAGGGTGCGCCTATACGGCGCCTGTTTGCGGCAGCGGAGCATGCCACCGCCTGAAGCAGACTCCAAACGGGCCGGCCCACCAGCTGAGCTAGCTGGCGTGTGGACGAATAAAGAGCGAACCGCTACTATAAAGAACGAACCACCAATAGCTAGGTACTCTCTCCGTCCAGGATTACAGGTCCTCTAGCAAAAAACTATTTGTCCAGAATTATAAGGCCGGCAAATATTAATTAGCCTAATTAATAGGAACTTTTAAGCCCTCTCTCTCCTTCTACAATCACTTCTAAACGCACAGCTGCCCCCTCTCTCCTTTTTTTCCTGTGGTGTGAGATATTTGACCAATGCATGCGCTCGGTTGATGGCCTAGTTAATAGGCTAATTAAGTATACCGTTCCTATTTGATAACTGATTGGAGAAAACAGTGGAACGTTAAAATTGCTAGTAGCCAATCATCTTCTGCCTTGGTCATGCTGCGTTTTATTAGGGGACTTATAATCCTCTACGGAGGGAGTACAAAGCTAGCTCCATTCATTCAACTCAAAAAATAAACAGACTAGCTACGTTCCCTAATAAGCTGTAGCATTATTACTTGTAGTACGTGTCTAATTCTTTTCTATAAAATAGTTTGTATTTATGTTTTTCATTTTCTATTTTAAACTTTGTTTTAAGAACAATTTTTAAATTGACCTTTTTAAAATTTGAACAATTTTAAATATTAATAAAATTGAAAATGGTTTCAAATTTGAAATTTGATGGTTGCAAATTTGGAACCATTTTAAAAATGAAACCATTTTCAAAAATAAACAATTTTCAAATTTGGAACCAATTTTAAATTTGGAACAATTTTAAATTCGAAAATATTTTTAAAATTGGAACCATTTTAAATTCGTAACCATTTTAAAATTGGAACCATTTTTAAATTTGGAACCATTTTCAAAATGGAACGATTTTCAAAAATGATTTTTTTTTCAAATTTGGAACCATTTTAAATTCGAAACCATTTTCAAAATGGAACCATTTTTAAATTCGGAACCATTTTCAAAAAATGACTTTTTCGGTTCGAGACTGTTTTAAAAAAATGAAGCATTTTTTTGGTTCGGAACCATTTTCAAAAAGGAACCATATTCGAAAAATCGGAACCATTTTTTCGGTTTGGAACCATTTTAAAAAATCGGAACCATTTTTTCGGTTCGGAACCATTTTCAAAAAGGAACCATTTTCGAAAATCGGAACCATTTTTTCGGTTCGGAACAATTTTTAAAAAGGAACCATTTTTTCGGTTCGGGACCATTTTCAAAAAGGAACCATTTTTTCGGTTCGGAACCATTTTCAAAAATCGGAACCATTTTTCGGTTCGGGACCATTTTTAAAAAGGAACCATTTTTTCGCTTTGGAACCATTTTAAAAAATCAGAACCATTTTTCGGTTCGGAACCATTTTCAAATTTGGAAGCATTTTAAATTCAGAACCATTTTCAAATTTGGAAGCAATTTTAAATTTGGAACCATTTTCATAAATGAATAATCTTCAAATTTGGAACCATTTTCAAAATGGAACCATTTTCGAAAATGAACAATTTTTAAAGTTGGAACCATTTTAAAAAAATAAACAAATTTTCAAATTTGGAACCATTTTAATTTGGAATCATTTTTAAATTTGGAACCATTTTCAAAATGAAACTGTTTAAAAAATAAAAAATTCAAATTTAGAACCATTTTTAAATTTGAAACCATTTTTAAAAATTATAAAAACAACAAAAAAGAAAAAGAGAAAAAAAAGAAAAAGAAACGAGAACAAAAAAAGAAAACGAAAAAAGAAAAAAAAAGAAAAAGAATAACGAAAACAAAAAAGAAGCGAAATAAAACCGAAAAGAAAAAAAAGGAAAACAAAGACAGAAAAAGAAACGGAAAAAGAAAAAGAAAAAAAGAGAAAAAACGTAAGAAAGAAGGGAAGGCGCCCGATGCGCCAAACTGGGCCGTCCCGCCAGAGGGTCCCTGTTAGCGGCGCGAACGATACGCGCCGCTAACGGGCGGCATTTAGGTTTCGCCAGCCAAACCATACCCGTAATGGCGGCGGCGCTATCCGCGCTCCTCCCGCGGGCCGCGGCCATCCGCCTCGTCGCGCCGCGTGGACGTGCGGCGGGGTCCCGCCTCCTCTGCTCCGCGGCGGTCGGGGAGCCGTCGAATTCACCTGCAGCGCCGCGGAGGCTGGTGCTCTACACGAAGCCCGGGTGCTGCCTCTGCGACGGCCTCAAGGAGAAGCTCCACGCTGCCGTCCTGCTCGCCGGCACCCCCTACTCCCTCGCCTCCCTCGAGCTCCAGGCAAGCAAGCCAGAATCAATTCGTAACTAGTGAGCCTTTTGTTTCTCGCCCTGAGATTGACGCTTACCATTGGTTGCTGGAATTTGACCAGGAGAGGGACATCACGACGAATCCAGAGTGGGATCGACTGTACCAGTACGAGATCCCCGTGCTCACCAAGGTGCTTCCCGACGGCACCGAGGTATCTATTGATTTGCTTGTAGTTACCTTTTGTCAATATTTTTGCTTCTGATATGCAAAGGTTGCATAATATGATGACACATGTGCCTATAGCAGTATCCAAAATTGACCATTCTTGGTATGTGAAGAAAATGTTTTGGCTAGTACACATTTCATACACGCATGTGTGCCTTGACCAGTTGACCTGCACGCACCTTAAACAATCACTAGCAACACAATCAGCAGAAATATAGTATAAGATTATAATAACGTCGCTGGTCGCTTAAACACATTCCTCATTGGTATCTGATATTTCCATTATCCTGATGATGCATAATTTTGTGAGAGCTACCCGTTCAATGTTTTATTCTTCTACTCTCATTGTTTGGAACATCACATAGTGACAAAAATATACTCATATTACAGGAAATCCTTCCCAGACTATCTCCCCGGCTAAGCGTGGAGCTCATACAAAAGAAAGTATCTAGCGTGTTTGATCAGTAAGGATGTAGTTTCTCCAAAAGTTCAATGGTCAGATTTTCAATGTTATTTATCTTTAATTGTAACAGTGTAACCCATTATTTTCTATAGTTGAGTTTATGTATGGATTTAAAGTATAATTCATAGAGACAAGTAAATACTTGTCATGGTTCTCGAGAAGATATACACTTCATACTCAGTATTCAGCCATGGCACAAAGAAAATACAGATGCAAAAGCTTGCAATGCTGAGTTTTCTCCCGTAAAAAAAGTTGAAACCATTTGCCTTGTTGCTGGAAGCATTTAGACAACATTCGATGCATCATCAAAATGCAGACCAGTAATCCTATATTCAAGGTGCTCTTGGCGATGGACAATGTACATCATACACAAATGCATGAGCTGCCTGGTTGATGGGGCAAAATTTACTATCGAGATGGGTAAACTAAAACATATCAATAGGCACATATGGTGGCCAGCCACCTTTGTAGCTGTAACCTGCTACTGCTATTACACATGGACCTTGGAATTTATCCACCTTTTCTTTTGAACATCATTTTGTATTTACACTTGACTGTGATTATAAGGACATTAGTTTAAGCATGGAATCGCCACATCCTAACCTTGGAGCAACCAGGGAATGTCGGTGAAGCCTTGCACTGTCATATGAGCTGCAAAACAGTCCTAACATGCAAATTCTGATCTGCCTGAGGGGGCATGGCTTCGTACAGTTCTGTTTGGAACTTGAAAGTTTGACTACAAGTACCTGGAGAAAATTCAACATAGAAAAAGCTTCAGACCAGTATTATCAACAAAAATGTATCTGAATTCCTTTATTTGAATCATGCAGTCTTTCTAATTTTAAGCTGAGGTAACTGCATTCGTTACAACTAACGCTGATGGTAAGAGATGTATTAGGGTAAAATATGAAAATAATTTAAGGGCTACATTGATGAATCCAAAAGCAACTTACCTCACTATCGTTGGGATGATGACGCAATGAAGGTTGGTGTTGCCACTGCATTGCCATTTTTCTTGCTCCCAGGCGTGTTCCCTCTATGAAGCTGTGTTGGTGGTTGATGAGAGATTTCCATGGGAGGAAGGCGCATTAGCTTGCGATGTGGAGTGGTTGCATCTTGTATTGACGTCCAATCAGGGCATAAACATTGTTCACAAAGATTGGTTGTAGTTGGCTGTGAATATGGAGGAATGGAAGGGGATGGTATTGGCATTGACGATGAGGTAGGAGCAAATGATGGAACTAAGTCTTGTAGGCAGGGAGCCAACTTGAGATCCTCAATTGTACCGAAAACTGATGCGTTTAGGCCTAGGTTCCTGGACATTGAATCTGTGATGGTTTCAGCCAGTTGTTTCAGTCTCTGAGGGTCTTGATAAATGCTGCTATCATTTGGGGAAAGGAAAGCTTGGACTGTAACTGGTGGTGCAATCGTCGAGCCATTCTTGTTTGTTAGATCTATGTATAGATCCTGCATAGATATCATGTCGTCACTTTCTGTCAAGATCTTTTAGAGAGAGCAAAAATGGTGGTACTTGGAAAAAAATGCACATTAGATGTAGAGGGATGTGCCACCTGCTCTAATGTTTGTCCAAAACTCTTCTTCAGTTCTTCAATCAGCCCCCTTAATCGGCGAATGCCCATCCCAAGAGTGACGCTGAAAATAGGCTGTGTAGGGTCTATAGTAGAATTCTGTTGTGGGTGTTCGACTTCCATGGTGATCCCTCCTGGGAAGCCCAACACCTCTGCGCAAAAGGGATCTCCGAAAACCGATGGTGTGAGAGATAAATTCAGCTGCTGGAGTGTGAGTCGTATCAAGTTTTTTCTCAATACTTGCATGGATTGGGCACTTATGGAGGTGTTCATCCTGTCAGGAAGAATGCCAAATTCTACGTAAGTGACATCCTTGAGTAAGAATGTCTGCATAGAAACAGAAACCTGCAGAATTCCCAGTCATTGTTCAGTATGTCTTGAGTGCTTGAACTCGGGGTAGTAGTACTGTAGTAGGTAGCAACATTACCTTAGTTTTAGGGACCCCTATTTGATGAAATATTTCTTCTTCTAACATGGTGACATGTGAAGCCAGTTGCGCAGGTGGCTTCGGCAAGATGAAACTGGCCTGAATTCCACCTGGAGAAGTTGATGGTTTATCATCAGAAGGCTGGAATTGCCAGTAGCTGACTGTCCGACTATGGTTGATTATCGAATGAGAATTATGTATTCTGCTGCTGAAGAAGCTGGTCTTACCGACGAGAGTGCCGGGGTCGTCAGGGCTGCTCCCTGATGGCCTGAGATGAAGGAGCAGGAACAGGGCCGAGAGGAAGACGCCGACGCCCAGGAACAGCGCGGCGACGCACTTGGTGCTGAGAGCTTCACCGACCCTGTCAGCGCATCGATGAAAGATGGAGGAGCCGTGGCTGGTTGCCGAACCAGGTCGTCCTCCAGCCTGCTCTGTCTCACCGGCCTTGCCCATGCCGATCGCATCTGGCACAGGGTCTCTCTCGCTCTGAGGGAGGCTATACTGTGGAGATTGTCAAAGCTGGAGGCGACCGCGGCTGCGTTGCGTGCGGGGGCAGCTGGTGCTCGCCGTTGCCGCAACGGTGACGTGAACAGAGTAGCAATAGTAATACTACCAACCGGAAACACTTCAACAGACTACTGTGACTAGGGAGCGGGTGGGGATTAGGAATGGTGGATGGGAAGAAAGGACGGTCACGGCATAGGCCAGCTGTTTTGATTTTTGATCGCCATTAGAACTTATAACCATTCAGTAACTCCTTTTTTACAGTACGGAGTACATTTCACTAGTAGCACTAGCTAATAACCGTGACGTGCCAACACAACGCTGTCAATACCATGGGAAAGCTAGGTGTAACTTATATCTTAAGATATCTTGACAAATCTCAGCAACTCTTAGGCTAAAAAATCATGGACGGACCTTCATGTCAAGACTGGTTCATTTCTTGCCATTTGTTTGCACCATGTAATGCAGAGTGGGAAATAAATTAGAGTATTATTTAGTAACTTCAGGATAAAGAATATCCTTGCTCGATCTTGACGATTTTTCTCTCATATATATCAGCTGTGATTTTTGTTTTTTTGTTTTTAATTTGCTCTCGTTTTGTGTGTTTCAACTGTACTTTTCTGTCTTAAATCAAGGTTTGTTAGAAGAAAAAAAAACCTAATGAACGGGACAAAGTAAGCTAGAAAATAGGTCGCCATAGACGTATAATCACACGTCACGAGAATAACATAACAAGATTAGAATGCTTCCTCGTTATTTGGCCGGTGCTTACCAAGCTAGCAATCTGATTTTTTTTAGCCAAGTGCTTGACCACTTGATGATACAGGCCCTCGAGACAGTATGATGTTATGAAAAAGTCTAAAACATCTTACATTGTGGAACGGAGGGAGTATTTGTGTTGTACAATAAAAAATATATCATCCACTACACCTTCCTTTATATAGGGAAGGAGGTCTCTTATAATGAATAAACAACATGAGATTAAAACTACAGTACCACTGTGCTTGGACACATTTTGACCCATCCATTATAGCACGATCGGACGGTCCATGAGACCATGACCATGATTATAGGTGCTTGCTGGTACTATTTGGTCATCACGAAACTACCGAAGACCGAAGGAGGTACCAAATTTATTTTAGTCAGGAGGAACCTGCTGGTACCTCACCGTGCATCCCAAGCACAGAAGAATTTGTCGAAAATAATTTGTAACTTACCGACTTACGGTGTTGCAGGAGGTGGGTCGCGACAATGGTAGATACGCCCACAGTGGCTCTCGCTCCGCCGGCTCCGCTGGCCACCGTCATTGGGAAGAGGCCTTCCGACGTGGTGTG
Organism: Poa pratensis; assembly: GCA_947311845.1. NCBI lineage: Eukaryota > Viridiplantae > Streptophyta > Magnoliopsida > Poales > Poaceae > Poa > Poa pratensis. The sequence goes on from CAMZMU010000111.1 coordinate 19,652,287, forward strand.
GGATTCCCCTTGTCCCTGTGTCATGCATGGCTCGCTAAGTAAAATACTGTATCTATTGTTGTCTGATATACTGTAATCCGACTCAATCCCTCCAGGTAGACAAGGTAATTGATCCCAGAACCATTCTGAACTGAAGGGATTAAGCCTAATGTATTAGTGGTAATTTAAAGTGAAAAAAACAAAAGCGAGAGAAGGCATGCAAGCAAGTATTGTACTAATGGTATTGCACTAATGGTATTGTACTAATGAAGAAAACAAAAGCGAGAGGAGTAGCTGAACTGAATGAGAGGTGTTCTGGAGGTGTTGCTGATTGCACTAATGGTATTGTACTGTACCTCCCTTCACCGAGACAGCCAAGAAAGCACAGATGACCACCACGAAAGCCATCACGAGCAGCTTGGGAAAAGATAAAGCACGTAGCTGCGCCATCTCCGATCCCTCCTCGCTTGTCTGCTGCCTCTCTCCACGCTGTGGGCTGTGTAACATTTTGTTGGGGCTGTGGCACAGTATATACCACACGACTCCACGAGAGTCCCCCGGGTGGGGGCAAGCCTTCCCCACGATTCACTCATCAAATATTCAAATTCAACAATGGTTCACAAATGCATCGGTCGTTAACGTGGATGTGAGCACAGCTTCCATATGATCCACTCATCAAATTCAACAATGGTTCACAAATGTTCTCGCCAAGTTGACGCGTCGTGCGAGCAGGTGTTGTTGTCGGACGACGAGGAGATGGGTGCCGAGCTGGGCGAGCATGCCGCTGGGATGGAGGACGGGCATCATTCCGAGGGGTCCTTCGTCACACTGGCCAGCCATGGGCAGCAGGACCTTGGAGGTGGGTACTCCTAGGTGCCCCTTGTCGAGCTTCATCGCCCGGATATCGGCGCCTCTCGAGGCCTCCGTTTTGGGCACGCCGGCCACGACTTTGGTCCACGAGATGGAGATGGAAGCGCCATCAGTGCGGAGTAGTGTGAGATTCGCCAAGCTGCACCCGAATGGCGCCAACATCGAGCAGCTAGCCAAGGAGGCCGTGGCGCGCCGTCTCGGCTCGTAGCTTGAGGAGGCATGCCCCTCGGAGCGCCTGCGACAGGACTACATGGCCCTGCTTGACGGCCCTCTCTCGGACCAGGCGACGGCTGCCATCGACGACCTCGTCCTCTCCATGAAGAAGCCCAAGAAGAAGAAGAAGTCAGGGACTGAGATTGAGCGGCAGATGCCGCTCAGGGTGGCCTAGATGTTGTTTTTGATGACTAGGCTCGGTGGCAAGGAGGTTCGGTTGTGTCTGTGGGCTTCGGTTATGCCCTTCCGGATCGGTGTACTGCGCAATTGCTAGGATGGAGTGCCAGCGTGTCGTCGATCGGAGAAGGCTACTGTCTTGGCGAGCACTTGCGGGCATTTCACCCAAATCTCGGAGGGCGGCTAGCAGGACCATTATCCACTCGTTGTGGGAGGTTTTTGAAGAAGAGGAACAGAAGAACCTTCCGCAATGTGGCGAACTCGCCTACGAAGTTGGCAGCTTTGGTGTAGGAAGAGGTGGCGCAACGGGCTTTCGCCCACACGCACGATCCGGGAGATTCATAGTTTTTGTTTTGTTTATAAAGGGATTTTCCCTAGTCTGAAATTCTGTAAATAACATTCTATTATATCTAATCGGATGACGGATATGACCGTCTTATAAACCTCAAAAAAAAAAAAAGAATGGTCCGCAAGAGCATCGGGCGTTGACTCACGTCAATGGTGAGAGTGACCTTTACTTTTGCTCTTTTTTCCTGGAATTTTGGGGTAAAGTTGGCACGTTGCTAGTAATAACGTACATAACAGGATTAGAATGTTTCCTCGTTCATTTGCCCGGTGCTTATGAATCTAGCAATCTGATTTCTTTAGACAAGTGCTCGCAGCATCACCACTTGATACAGACCCTCGGGATAGCATGATGTTAGTATAAGAGTACAAAACTGTTTCTGACTGGTCATTAACAGGAACACAAGTAGCCAAGATATAGAGATTTCGGCCAAGGTATTCTCCAACCACAATGCACAACACCTCTAAACCGAGTCATGGTTAAACTACACACACAGTACAAGTTGCTCATCAGTCATCACTAGTGATCAAGTGTTCAAACTGAACATGACAAAACATATCCTTTTCTCCAAGGTGAAACAATATTTTCGAGCTACTGCACAACATCAAATGAGTTTTAATCTAGATAAGCTTCTTCTTCGCGAAGTACCCTTGAAGATGCCACAGCTGCAACACCGAAACAACGATGCAGACACCCAGCGACAAAATACTGAACCAAGCAACCCTGCCATTTGTTTTCTCGCTCACTTCTCGCATCTCCGCCTCCCTGCATAGATAGATCAAAGTGATCACTGGCTGTATTGCTGGTTTAAAATTTTGTTGTAGGACTAGGTGCTAAATGTTTTCCATGTCACATGTTACCACAGAAAGAAAACAGGTGAATGAACTGTGTCACAACACATCTTTGAATATTACTAAACTCTGGGCAGCAGATCGGAAGTTATCTAAACAGTGCTGTCATTTAAAACAAGTTTGGACGATCTGATACCATCTAGAACAAGTTTGAGATCGAGACTTGATGACCGCATAACTATCTGGACTATGTGACCCACTGAACTACTTTCCAGAAACAATGATGCGCCAAGTTTCAGTAGTCACAGTTCCAGTAACAGATGGTATTTTGCCAGATTGATGTCAAATGTGGAGGTAGAATAGACGACTTACCTTGCTTTGAGATATATCATGTTCTGATGAATGGCATCTACTGCCACCTCAAGCTTCCTAAGTTCTAGTTCTACGCCCTGCATAGAAGATATTCAGATTGATGTAATCAGAAACAGCAATGACTTGAACTCAGTGAGACTTGACAGGTCAGTGCTTTTGCAATTTATAGCCGTACCTCAATTTTTTCCTTCTTAGCAATAGCATCCCAGTCCTTCGTTGCAATGCCAATTTTCCAATCAAGATTTACAGATATTCCTGATCCTTTCTCTGCACTATCTATCCAGAAGCAGGCAAGGTAGTTTCCAGCTTCTAAGGTTGTGAATGCGAATTGACCAACTGTAGCATTTCCACTTTCATGTAGGGTGTTCCCATATGGTGAAGTAACCTGCAGAAAGCACAAGCATTTTCAGAACCTTGAGCAAATTGCTAAGTTTGACACTTGATGATCGGACTAGCATTATTTATTTCACTGTCATAGTGCAGATTGTCTTGCAAAGTTATAAATATCAAATTCTAGCCAAGATTGTTAGCAAAAAGCTTGTATACTTGATCACAAGATGCAAAATAGCAATAAGCACAGTTCAGCATGTACCAAAGACAAATCTAAGTGAATGTGCTAGTAATAGCAAAATCGAAAAGCTAGGTAAAATGTCTGATTATGTTAATTGATAATTTGGGATATTGTTAGCATCAATGGTCCATGAACAAAATAGATCTGGCCACCGAATAATTATTTTCTTCGCATAAATTAAGTTATGGGGAGTAGATAAGTTCATACCACAATGTAGCATCAGAATATCTACTTGTTTGCAAGCTTCCACAACAAGTCTGTCCCTTGGTTTATTCTGCTTTCTCAATTTTTATGCAACTGTGCAATTCTTATTACTCACCTTTTACTGATCACATCTATGGTTTTTTTAAATAAAGATGTGAAAAGGAAATGTGGAATCCTGAAAGATGAATCAGCTAGTTTATACGCTGTCAAGAGTGGCATCCTGGAAGGAAACCACCATGACTTAAGACAGAAGGAATCAGCACGGTTCAGTTAACCCGATAAGTCTAGCGATCGTCAGAGAGCACCGCTACGTCTGCGACAGCAACGTGAGTCATACTACGAATCGAGCTAAAAGAAAAATCCAGATATTCTACAACATCACTCTGCTTTCGTCATGTCCCACAATGCAAAACAAATCTAGAGGGACTGAACGAGATGAGCACAGCTGAAACCAGTACGGTGGCTGCATCGCTCGCACTCGCTCCAGTTTCATATTAACCGTAAATCTGCGTTCGGCGGCCCCGGCGAAACCAAAGCTTCAACACTTCCGCATAGTCAACTGAATTCGCCCGAAATTTATCGATCCAAAAGAAAGGAGATTATCCATTGTAGTATCGCACGGTAGAATCTGGAGCAGGGAAGGATAGATTACCTTGACGGCGAGGGTGGGGTGGGAGGAGGGGTGAGACTCGTACATGAGGGCGTAGTCGGCGAGCACCACCACGTTAGCCTGGATCTCCTCCGACACGCACTTGGCCCCCGTAGGCGGCAAATCGAGCCACACCGCCTCAGCGGGGAGAGATGCGACGGCGAGCAGCAGAACCGCCGCGAGGGCTAGGGCCGTCGAGGGTGTCATCTCTGCCGCTGTGGAGATCTCCATTGAGGGTGCGGGAGGGAGCTGCAGAGTGCACAGCTGCGGTGTAGTGTGAGGGGAGAGACGGCGTGGGTAGTCCAGGCGGGACACGGGGTTCCGGTGCCGATGTTAGGGGTATTCCTGGAATTGTTGTCCTGCTGATAGGTGCACGTGTATAGCTGGCCAAACGGGCCGCACGGCCCGTTAGGCACGATTACTAATCGTGCCGTGCCAGTCCACGGGCAGCAAACTCAACCTCGGCACGGCCCACCAGCACTAATACGGCCCCACGGGCCGGGTTAGACCCGATTACGGCGCGAAAAAAGGTAAAAATAGCTATAAAATCTAAAAAAATAGCTAATTGTGTCGTGCCGTGTCGGTCCACGGGCTCCAAATCGAGGAGCGGCCCGGGCACTAACGGGTCCGTGCCGTGCCACGGCCCATTTAGGTCGGGCCGTGCCGTGTCCGTGCCGGGCAAAAAAAAACCGTGCTTTGGGCCGGCCCGTTTGGCCAGCTATAACGTGAAGTAATCTTGTGCTTATTGTGTGGTGGTGGGCCTACCTGGCCATGGGCAGTCTGGCCCGAAAATCCCGGGCCGTGTCGGGCTGGTACATTGGGCCGGGCTCGGGCTTGAATTTTGGGCCGCTCGGGATTGGAAAATACGTGATTTACACCGGGGTTCGGTTGGGCCGGTCGGGCCTAGTCGGTCTTTTTCAGGCTCGTGCCTCATTTCTACGGCATGACAATCGGGCTAGCTGGGCTCGAGCTTGGATTTTCAGCACCGGGCTTTTTTAGGCCCGACCCGGCCTGAAGTTTGGCCAGGTATAGGCTGGTGGCCAATGGTGGCCATCGGGACGGGCATTTTCAGGCGATCCTTTTTGTATTTTCTCTTTTTTTATTTTCTATTTCTCTAAAAAAATAAGACTAAACCGACACGCATGCCTCTGGAACGTGTCGTACCAGGCGGGCACGAAACTTGGCAGTGTTAGGACTTTTATAGTACTTAGACATGTGGGTCGTGCTGGCACGACAACCTCGATAAGGGTAAAGATAGGCCCTTGCCACGAGCCACCACTAATGGTAGCCATCCGGGCCTTCCCAATCGGGACAGAAAAGGAGCTTGATGGTTAAGAGAGTTGTTCGATCTCAGTCTCAGGTCTACCATGTGAATATTGCATGTTTGATGTCACGTGTGTCTCATATTTTTTACGTCGGAGTATCTTTTAGTGGAAAACGACATCTTCGCCAATAGTGAGGCATTTATGGTAGTTTTGTCAATCTCGAAACTCCACAACTCCCTCCGGCGTATGCTAGGCGATGCGTGCCTCTGAGTTGTATGAATGCTTCTTTAAAAAATTAAGGACACCATATTTTTAGTCACGTCACTTGTTTGTCCCCTTTTTTTGTCAAGAGTTATCACAAGTTAGGTATTTTTCTAGTGAGGTTTTTTGACAATCAATAGCATAGTATAGAAGAGTACATGGTAGAGACACAAGAGCCGTCTTCAACGATTACAAAACAAATTAAGAACATCTATATCTTCAAACTGTTTTTTTCTTGAAGACAATTTTTTAAAATTTGTATTCTTCTAGACGCAGCCCTAGGAAATTGACATAGAGACCATACAAAATACTTTTGAATAACAACAACGGTTCTCCAATAATTTTGTTTGTCAGCCACAATGCAAAGACTATGCGTTCCATGAAGCCAATAAAGTAATAAACCAACATCGACAAGAGTACCACCACCAACATTTCTGGAAGAGCAACTGAACTACCTTGTCGACGTCGTTGGGAAGCCGAGCGTACGAGTTACCATTGTCGAAGACGTAGCATCCTTGAAATATATTGCAAAGGACCATGCTCCTCGCGACAACCACGGTAAAATTAGAAATCCGATCTAGCAAAGTAAGATCTAAAGGACCATACAAATACAAATTTAATCTTCCCACACCATGGGGGTCCGACAAGCTCTTCAAATCTTCCATCGCGTGCCAGCTCCAGTATCAATACCATGACAACTTTATCAATCCATAACTTTGAAGGAAAACAAAGTTGCCGAAGCATATCAATATGAGATATAGTTTCACACAGTGAAGACGGATCGTAAACCTTGTTCACGATTTGAGAGCTAAAATATTTCAGCTTTTATTTTCTACAAAGCGTCTTGCTGATGCCATTATTGTTTGCTATAGTGGATGCATGAATGTGTGTCGCTCCTAACGAGTAGGTAGTCGTGATTTTATACGCGCGCGCGCGTGTGTGTCTTCGGTAGATCATGTTCGACTCTCGCTACGAAAATCCGATTATTTAGCACTCGGTGATTCCTTCCCTTTTACTTTGAGAATGACATTGACGGCTAACGTTGACAGTAGAGTATTTGCCGAATGGCAGGGAGCCTCTTGCAGTGTGACGCACGCACGGGCTCTGCAGAGAGAAACGTAACACATGCATCGATCGGATTCAGATCGAACAGAATCAACTCAGCATGCAGGCGGAATAAAAACATGCATGGATGTAAAACCTCTTCACCCGAAAAAGGATTCTACCACATGTAAGTTTCACGCACACCATCGATCTGTCGAGCACCGAGGATTTGCTAGAGTTCGGCGCTCTCTTTTTGGATCTCCTGCGCTGAGAGCATATATACAAGCTAGAGAGCTTTGGCGAAAGGAAAGAGAACAGAGAGCATAATTAAGATGCATCTAGGCTAGGGAAACCACGTCGATCCAAAGAGATTCTGAATATGTTCACACGCACACAAAGAAGAGAGGATACTGCGAGTGTGACATGCACAAGGGAGATCGATAGAACTAGCTTGCTTAAGGCAGGCAGTTCCCACGATCCGGGGGATCGATGCTGGAATATATGGCGACCGTCACCTACTTTTTTGAGTGATTGATCCATCGATCTTTCGCAGATGGGACGTCTGGGATCCGCTTCGCCTCGCTCGCTTTCGGTCCCGGTCATGCATCTGCGTGTACGCGCAACACAGCACACTTCGTTGTCATGCCCCGGCCACTCTCCAAGTTGCGAGATTTATATGAGGTAGGAGTTGACAGAGGTTGACTGTTTGTTTGTTCGGGATAAGGACGGACTTAGTAAGAGGAGCCTGGCTGCATTTCAAAAAATAAAAGAGGAGCCGGCCTGGATGAGCAAGAACTACGAGTACTAGCTCTTGCCGGCTACCGAGAAGGCGCACACAAGGTGCTCGACATAATGTCTAGGAGGTAAAGTGTGGACAAACGTGCTGACAGGTGGGCCCCACATGTAAGTTGATGGCTGAGTCAAACAGTGTGAAAATTCAGTGCCACGTCAGACAGTGGGTCCGTCTGGTCGGAAACATCGTCAAACGAACTAAAATGACCGATCAGTGTTTCTTACGTGAATTAGAGAGTGGACCATGATTTTTGCGAACAAGTTGAAAAGTGGTGGTTTATTTAAGCCCTAGCCTCAAATGTTTTTTTTTTGTAATTTACTCTTCCAGCTGTCACGTTTCGACGGCACGCTATGTTTGTATGAGAGAGAGAGAGGGAAGAAAACTGAAGATAGTTAGACGACCAGTGTCATCGATCTGAGTAGAGAGTCACCACGCAAACTAGAGGCACAATTAGGCAGCATATCAGAAAGCAAGGTGCGGATCATGCATGCGTGTGCATGCATGACGTACGTTCTCTCAAAGCTAAAGCACATTTGGATTAATTCCACTCCACGTTGACACAAGCAATCTGACTGCCGGAAGGAGAAAGATGAACTACTCTTACAAGTCACAACAAAAAGTTGGTTAAGCGCATTAGCAAAGGTATGCATCTCGAGCAAGCAGGGGATTCTTCACGAGTTAAGGCAAAATAGATCTGATTAAATTAAGCAAGCAAGCGATCCGGACACGTCATATGGCTCTTATCCATTACACTTGCTAAGTGAACACTCGCTCACTGCACTCAATCTCTCACGAGGATCTTAATTAGGAGAATGAAGCTGCTGAAAGGACGAAAATGATGATGAAAAATCGTCTCCATATATGCATGATCGATCGATGGTCGAAGATGCCCAACCAGGAAAATAGCTAGACAGACTGGTTGATGGATGGACGCGTAGTATTTATATTAGTAGCTGCTCGATCCGGCCATTGACTAATAGTGTCCATTGGCCGCCGGCGTCTCGACGTCGAAGACGTGGTTGCCGTTACCGTTGTTGCTGAGCTCGTGCTTGCCGCTGCCGTGGCCGTTGGTCGAACCCGAGGTCAAGGGCAGCTCGCCGGCGGCCTTGCTGCCGCCGGAGGCTTGGCTGACATCGTCCTTGCTCTTGCCCCAGATGAGGAAGTAGAGCCCTAGCACGATGATCGCTGCACCAATCACACTGAAAGCAAAACGAAAAATGACATGATCGTTAGTCAGGATGGTTGCACTAATAATGCATATATCCCACGTACGTTCCATCTTAATATGGCAGCGTCCTTACCTTCCGCGAGTGATCTCCTCCTTGAGGATGATGGAGCCCATGACGGCGGTGATGATCATGCAGAGCGGGTTGAAGGCCGTCACGAACACCGGGCCCCTCTGCCTCGACACCAGGCCCTGCACGTAGTACGCCACTCCGGAGCACACGATACCCTGCATGATCCTACGTGTCAGCCACTGCCAAGCTCAAGTGTTGTAGTGATGACCATGCAAGAGTGAAGCTAGAGACTCACGGCGTAGACGACGGTGAAGAGGTGGATGTCGAAACCGATGACCCAGGCGTGCGTGTTCCCGCGCTCGGCGACGAGCGCGACGGAGCCGCTCATCAGCGAGCCCACGCCGCAGATGAGCACGGTGAGGGAGAGCTCCGCCGGGTAGGCCCTGAGCGTGCTGGACTGGAGCACGAAGAAGCACGCCCAGGCGAGGCAGGCGAAGACGACCATGATGGTCCCCTTGAGCCACCCCGCGCCGCCCTGCCCGTCGGCGCCGCTGCTGGCCGCCATGTGAATGCCCTTGGTCCACGGGAACTGCACGACGGGGCCGTGGTACAGGACCATCAGCACAGCCCCCGCCACCGTGAGCACCGTGCCGGCGATCTTGGCCTGGCTGTGGAGGCTGCGCATCCGCACCCTCTCCATCCGGAGGATTAGGGCCAGCACGAAGGTGACGGCGGGCAGGATGTTGATCAGCGCAGACGCGAAGCCCGCCGAGGTGAGCTGGGCGCCCATGAAGTAGAGGTTCTGGTCAAGCACAGGCCTGCATATGGTATCAAGATGCAACACACAGTCAGCAAAGTCGTCGAGTTTTAATTTGTAGTAGCTGGCCATGAAATTAATTAACCGGAGGGACGTACTCGAGAAACGCGAGCCCCATGACCTTGACGAAGATGCTGATGGTCATCTTAGGCCTCAGTCCCCTGTTGGAGCAGAGATGTAGAAGTAGCATGTCAGTCATCTTACATGAATCAAGATGCAACTAAAAATCAAAATAATTATACTCCAGTTACGAATTCATGGCCGGTTTTCAGTCATCGCCGGCTGACATGTGGGGTCAGCTGGTTACATGCATGTAGCTAACTGGTAGACCAATTAGGGCACACTGCCTAGTGGAGGTCGCCCAAGTGCGTTTACACGTACGTTAACACACACACCGCACAGGTAGGCCGGTTAACCAGCCAGCCGGATTCCTGGTTATCTGTCATTTTCTACTTCTGATATTGCACCCTCTGATATTCTGATGGATCTATATGTAGGTACGTACAGAGACATGCTGATTTAACGTGTGACAAGGAAAGCCAGCTAGCCTGCCGGTACAAAATAGAATAAGGTATCAAGATACACTTTTTTCTTGATTAGGATCCACAAGTGCTGGCCGTGCAGCTTGCACCATCTAAATGAGACAAAAACTGAAAGAACTGAAACAAAGTGTATTTATGTGCGTGTTTGCTCGATCGTGGAGTGTGCATGCACCAGCACGATATGGCAAGTTGCCGTTTTGTTTAATTTCCCAATCTTCATTCTTCTGTTTGTCCGTTCACCAGTATGTGTGTGCCCTCGAAATTTTGTCTAACTATAAGAGGACTGCTAGAATATTGTGGGAACATGCATGCTTGTCAATTTATATATAGGCCTAGCTAACTAACTGAAACAACCGAGCCCTTCATTTTCATCGGATAGTTAATGAGATAAGATTGTACCACGAGTTATTTAGTACAAAGTGAGTATGAGTAGTACGTAAATTAGTGGATAGATGTGTGCTGTGTGCATGTGTTGATCCCACCCGATCGGTGTTTGTCGGAGGAAAAATGGTCAAAACAGTGGCATGCATGCATGCGAGCGAGCCATGGCGTCGTTGCCTCTCGAAGTACAGACAAGAGCCATGAGAGATTGAGAGGGAGAGGGAGACAGTGTTTACCTCTCGAAGTAGAGGGCGAAGGGCGTCATGACGACGGTGGCGACGATGTTCCGGTAGACGACGAGGACGAAGTGGCTCATGCCGCCCTTGAGAGACGACACGGCGACGACGTACATCCCGGCGAACCCCACCTGCAGCAGCACCATCGCCAGGTACGGCTTCATGTCGTTCAGAACTTTCCACCCATACCCATCGTCGTCCTCTCTCGATCGATCTAGCTCTCACTGATCTAGATCACACTTGCTTCCCCACTCAGGATCCTGAGTCTTGTCGCTCTCGTGGCTAGCTCGAGCTCGATGTATGCCTATTGTCTAGAACGCAAGCAATGGCTGTGATCGATGAAATGAGGTGATGAGCTCACACCGAGGCCGTCTTCTTTATATAGCCGCTCGACCGCCGCTGTGTGCAGTGCAGGGTGCAGGAGTTGGAGTGCAAAGTGTAGTTAATTGCCACTGTAGCCATGGGGGGATCCGAGTCATGGATGCGCCCTGTCCCGTCCTGTTGTGTGTGCTGTGTTCCAGTGCTGGCTTAGCAAGATGTTCCATTCCCAGTTTAATATTCCACTTCCGGGCAAAGTAGTAGAAAGAAGAAGAAGAAATTAGCTTTAATTCGCCTTCTTTCTCTGTCTGCTTTAATTTACCCAGGGAAAATGCAGGGAGCACGTCCGACCTACTTTCTCTGTCTGCTTTAATTTACCCAGGGAAAATGCAGGGAGTATGGCTGAGGTTTTGCATATGTTAATTTCCGGCCACCTGAGGGCCGGGGTGAATGCATGCTTGACATGAGTGCATGAATGACCGGAGCCGTCAGAGTCAAGGCCTGTGGGAGTTGTGTTAGTTAAGTGGACAACTCGACATAGGCTTTTTCACATGACCCCTAGCTAGAGAGTGCTCTTGTACCGACAACTATCAATGTTTTCTCTTTACTCGGGTTTGTCTTAAGTCACACTTTTAAAAGTTTGATAAAGTTTATAGGAAAAATACTAACATTTACAATATCAAATCAATATCATTTGAATCATGATGTAATATATTTTAATATTGGATTTATTTGATATTTTCGGTATTGCTATTTTTTAGAATAAATTCCACTTTTACCTCTTAGTTGTGCATTAGTGACACACATTATCCCTTTTAGTGAAAGTTCTACTGAAATACCCTCTCTAAGAAACTTTGAAACTGGTTTTATCACATTTTAGCATTCTACCCGTTCTACTAGATAGGGCCGGCACGTTAGGTCAATGTTGTGCCAAAAATCTGCAAATCTCAGAGGGCGTTATCGACAATCATGTTCAACCTTATCTTCTTCATCCATTGTCATGCTCCTCATATCATATAACCTTGATTATCACCTCACGCCTAGACCAACCCATAAGCGTAAAAAAAGGATCCACAGCTTCTTACATAGTGTAATCTAGTGAATTCACTAGATGGGAGTAACTGGTGTCACAAACACACAAGTAAAGCGTACACTCTATTTTTTAATATAAATTTGGTAAAGTTTGAAGTAAAAATAATAATATACGGAGTAAAAGAAACATAGTAAGTGCATGCACGCATGATGCCTAGACTAGCTAGATCACAATACTATCAGTGAGTTCAGATCGATGCAGAATCAATACTATGCTATTAACTGAATGTTTCCCTAGCCTACTTGTGAATCAAGATATTCTTCCAAAAAAAGATCGGAACCATATATTCTATTTTTGCTCATAAATTTATGATATACTGCACTAAATATGTTATTGTCGGCGAGTTGACCTTATTACATTGATCGGATGGTGTTCACTGCTGATCGAGATAAGCCAAGATCTACCGATGTGCCTATCCTAAGAGGGAAAACCATTAAGTTGCACTTGTTGATTCCACTGTGGATTTGGTGTTCAATGGTTGGATCCCACGATGGTGGCGCACATGTCTCATTCCATTCTTGGAGTCAATGTTTTATAGAACCAATCTCGTAATTCGGGTGTTGCCGAAGGCAAGAAACAAGTTGAAGATTATTGTTGCATATTGATGCTTGCTACAAAATGACAATGGATGAGTAAATTATATAAAACACCCCAACTAGAACTAGCTATGGTTTTAGATTGCTACTCATTTTGAACCTTTTTCTTAAAACAAGTCACCGGTTTCGTGGCATAACACTGCTGATACCACTAATAACCGTGTGATGTAGCTTTGACAACATTACTGGCTGATGGGCCCATCTATGATAGTTGCATGGTAACACATGTGGACTTCACCCCGATGTGAACGTGGGTCCTACTTGTCATGTGAACAATGTGTGCTATTTAATATAGGCCTGGGGAAGAGCTTCATTCCAACCTAGCACACACGTGAGGGATCATACGATAATCATGACTACGGTTAAGACAACAAATACAAAGCTTATTTTGAAAGTTGATCATGGGAGCATTCTTAGGAGATATTCCGTAGCTAGAAGGTAGGGAATCAACATCGGTTATAATGTTCTTCCGCTTCATCGAAAGTCTTTTAGTACAATTTACCATTTCCTTCAGCTCGATAGTGATCTTGGCGATGAACTTGCGTGTAATTTGTTTTTGCGTAGCACATTCCCCAACAAATCCAAGACCCGACTGAAACAGTTTGGGCTACAAGGCCGCATGTGCCATCACACAGTTTCACCCCTTTTTACAAATTTCCTAGAACCAAAATCAATGCTCGACATACATGCCTGAGAACTACCGACTAAGAGTTTTGGTACCGAGGAGCTTGATGCAAAATTCTCGTAGACAGAAGAAATATCATCATTAGGAGTATGATAAGCAAGGGACGAGTTCAAACCATATCGTCGGAACCTCAACAACAAACCGTAATACCTTGTAAGACCTACTCTTGAAAAGAAAATGTTAACATATGCCCCTCACAACTTGCGAAGGACTCAGCCACTTCAAGTCAAGCCCGCGGGCGTCAGCCTCCTCAACCAAGAAGTCATCGTACTCCGAAATGGATACGACATACTCGACCATTACACTCGCCATCTCAAGAGCCCTCGGCTACTAGAATTGGCCTCGAGACCGATTGTCATGCCCTCGGGGCACTTCTATACTCGGACGACTTCATCAACAATGATGATCGTTTAGCACCAGCGAACACCGCTATGCCTAAATGATTTTTTTCGATAAGATTTTCGTGAAAATAAAGAAGAAAACTTCCGGCGAAAGAAGAGGAAGGAATACCCTGAACTTTGGTCAGTAGGTCTGCGGTCTGCCTACTTCGGCGACCGTTTAGTGCCAACCTTGTCAAAATCCCTCCCCATCAAGTGCTGGAGTGATTTGCCCGGGGGCGAAGGGAAATTCACTCCTCAAGAACAGTTGTTCCTCTGCTGGAGCAATAACAAGTTGCACACCCTCCTCCCCAAGGATGCTCGTCAACAATGGGGAACTTGGACCCACCTAGAGGTGATCCCACCACCATGCTTGGTTTGTTAAAAACTCCGGAGCGCTAACACTTGTTATAATGGAAATAGTGCCACATTTATTTTTAGCTAGTGGGCATTCAATCGGTAGTTCTTTCGACTTTTCTAAGCAAACATACGATAAACTAGAGAATTTGAAAATACTTAAGAGGTTAAACATAGATAGAAATGAGATAATGAGCTGGATCTAACTAGATTAGCTATTCTGGCAAGTGTGTTACCAATTAACGAGCTTAACGAGCTGCTCGCGAGCGAGTTCGTTGCTCCTTACACTAAGATCAAGAGTGTTTGTTGACAAAAATAAGGAGAGCTTAAACATGCTGAGCTAGCTAACGAGCATCTCGTGAGTTTTTTGAGCTCAAAAGCACATTTTGGGTGCACCGCGCGGTCACCCCGTTCCTCTCCTGTCCCACGCTGTGTGACCTGTGAGATATACCTTCTCACCTTCTTTCCTCTTCACTCTCTAATCAAAGGCACCATCCAACTGTTCCACAAGAGTAAGGGCTACTCTATTGGGGTGCAGCTTGAGGCCCCTCGGGTGCCGGTGATTCCACCGCCCCCTCCTCCACCGCGCAATGATGATGATGACGACGACGACATGGAGGACGACCTTACTCCATCCAAGGAGGAGTGGGAGGCTCTCGACCGGAAGGGCAAGGCGGGTGGTGGCCCCAAGTCCGGTGCAGCGGTGATGACGTGAAACACACGTTCGTTGGGAGACCCCAAGAGGAAGGTATGATGTAGTCAGCAGCAAGTTTTCCCTCAGAAAGAAACCAAGGTTATCGAACCAGTAGGAGCAGCAACTCTTCAGAAGGTTGTCAACGGCGCCAGAAAAATAGTGTTGTTGAGGGAGTCTGGACTGTTGACGTGGAATCTGCACACAACACAATCAAACTACTTTGCCCCAACGAAACAGTGAGGTTGTCAATCTCACTGGCTTGCTGAAAACAAAGGATTAAACGTATGGTGTGGAAAATGAGTATTAAATTGCAGAGAATGAAAAAGGAACAGTTTGCAGTTTGTGGTTGTTTAATCAGTGTAAAAGAATGGACCGGGGTCCACAGTTCACTAGTGGTGTCTCTCCATAAAAGATAACTAACATGTTGGGTGAACAAATTACAGCTGGGCAATTGACGAATAGTGAGCGCATGACAATGCATATACATGACATGTTGACTACTATGATATTTAATTGGGCATTACGACATAATACATAGATCGTTATCCAACAGCATCTATGACTAATAATCCACCGCCGGGTTGTCATCCGAGTCCCCTTGGTATTAAGTTGCAAGCAACGGATAATTGCATTAAGTAAAGTGCGTAATGTAAACAAACACATATGTCCGTGGACATAGCATCGTTAGGTTATCCCTAGTGGCAACAGCACATCCACAACCTTAGAACTTTCTGTCACTGTCCCAGGTTAAACGGAGACATGAACCCACTATCTAGCATAAATACTCTCTCTTGGAGTTACAAGCATCTACTTGGCCAAAGCATCTACGAGTAACGGAAAGCATGCAAGATCTTAAATAACATATAAGATAGATTGATAATCAACTTGACATAATATTCAATATTCATCGGATCCCAGCAAACACAACATGTAGCATTACAATAATATGATCTTGATCATGTAGGGCAGCTCACAAGATCTAAACATGATGGCACAAAGTGGAGAGACAACCATCTAGCTACTGCTATGGACCCGTAGTCCAAGGATGAACTACTCACGCATCACTCCGGAGGCAGGCATGGCGATGTAGAAGCCTCCGGTGACGATTCCCCTCTCCGGCAGGGTGCCGGGAAGAGGTTCTGAACCCTCCCGAGCTAGGGTTGACGACGGCGGCGTCTCTGGAACTTTTCGTGGATATTTGCTCAGGTACTTAGGGTTTTCGCGTCGGGGGGAATAAGTAGGCGAAAGGGCGGCGGCTGGAGACCCCGAGGGGCCCACACCACCCCAGGGCGCGGCAGAGGGGGGCCCGCGCCCTGGCGTGTGGGGCCCCGTGGCTCTCCGTCGCTCTTTGGTCCGTCAGTGGTTCTGGAAAAATAGGGACCCCGTGTAGTTTCGTCCAATTCCGAGAATATTTCCAGACTAGCTTTTCTGGAATACAAAAACAGCAGAAAACAGGAACTGGCACTTCGGCATCTTGTTAATAGGTTAGTCCCAAAAAATGTATAAAAGTGATATAAAGTAGATGCAAAACATGTAGCAATTGGTATAAAACAAGCATGGAACATCAAAAATTATAGATACGTTTGAGACGTATCAGCATCCCCAAGCTTAGTTCCTACTCGTCCTCGAGTAGGTAAACGATAAAAACAAATAATTTTTGAGGTGACATGCTACTATCATAATCTTGATCATATAATATTGCAAGGCACATGTAAATGAATGAAGTGATCCAAGTCAATGGTCTATAATTTGCTATCAAATAGATAATGAGTAAACAATGAATCACACAAGCTAAACGTTTTCATGAATAGTACTTTCGAGACAAGCATCAAACAGTTTTGCATAAGTGTTAACTCATAAAGCAATAGTTTCTAATAAAAGGTATTTAATCAACACAAAGGAAGAATTTAGTTTCAGCATTTGCTTCAACTTTCAACATATTTATCTCATGGATATTGTCAACACAAAGTAGTATAACAAGTCCAATACATTGCATATAACGCATGTTGTAACAAAGTTGACACTAGTGTTTGCTTGTGGAAGACAGAAAGAATAGGAAAACTGACTCAACATAAAAGTAAAAGAAAGGCCCTTCGCAGAGGGAAGCAGGGATTAAATCATGTGCTAGAGCTTTTAGGTTTTTGAAAGCATATAGAGATTGCATAAAATATTTGATACTCCTCCCAACCTTGCTAACACAAGCCATGGCTAACCGAATCCTCGGGTGCCTTCCATCAATCACATACCATGGAGGAGTATCTATTTTTGAGAGGTGTTTGTTAATTGTCAACGAATGGTAGCGGGTGAGAACAGTATTCTACCTGTCGAACGGACTTTTAAGAGCGGCTCCCATGAAGGACGTTATTTCTACCAGCAAGGCAGATCATCCCTCTTTCTCTTTGGTTTACACACATTCAGGTATTTCACTGTTTGTCATTGCTTACTGATGAATCAGGGCAAAAGTGTGAAGAGAATTAATTGGTTAAAGTTGTAATTAATTGGGACTGGGCACCCCGTTGCCAGCTCTTTTTGCAAGTTATTGGATAAGCGGATGTATATGCCACTAGTCCAGGTGTAAAAGTCCACTCGACAAATAGAATAAAGAATAACCACACTAATTCCTCATGAGCTAGTAAACATTGACACAAAAAGGGAATAATAACATTTTGAATAATTTAAAGGTAGCACATGAAAAATTTACTTGGAGTGGCAAGGAAATACCACATATAGGTAGTTATGGTGGACACAAATGGCATGGATTTTGGCTCAAGGATTTGGATGCACGAGAAGCATTCCCTCTCAGTACAGAGTTTAGGCTAGCAAGGTTATGTAAGCAAACAAGAATATCAACCCGTACACCAAGTTTTATATGACAAACATATTGCAAACGTTATAAGACTTCATACCGTCTTCCTTGTTAACCAAACCCTGTTATTAGAAAATATCTAGACCTTAGAGGTACCACGATGCAAACCAAATTTTCAACAAGCTTTACGGTAGTTCTTCACTAATAGGCTTAACTCATGTGATGCACAATTTAATCATGATCTACTTGTTAACTCAAAACAATTGACAAGCATCAAGTTATCCATTTTAGTGATCTACAAGATTAAGCAAGTTTTTCCTTATACCAATTACCACATGCAACATTTTCTGAACCAACCAAACACCAATCAATTTATTTCATCAACTCTCCAAACAAATATAAGTGAAGCAAGAGAGTACTTTCTACAAAAGAAAGCTAATAGCTCTGACAAGAGATACATGAAAACAAGAGCTAAAAGCTGAACAGCGCTAGATATGAATACTCAACAAATATAAGTGAAGAATAGGAGTATTCTCATGAAAAAGCGGAGCGTGTCTCTCTCCCAATCAAGAATGCTAGGGTCCAGTCAAGCTTTATTGAAAATAAAATGCAATACTGAAAATAAAAAGCACACAGACGCTCCAAGAAAAGCACATATGATGTGAAAGAATTAAAATATAGTTTCACTAGAGATGACCTGATAATTTTGACGATGAAGAAGGGGATGCCTTGGGCATCCCCAAGCTTAGACGCTTGAGTCTTCTTGAAATATGCTGGGGAGATCCATGGGAGCCTCCCCAAGCTTAAGCTCTTCACTCTTCTTGATCCTATTATATCATCCTTCTCTCTTGACCCTTGAAAACTTCCGTCACACCAAACTCAAAGTAGATCTCATTAGAGGGTTAGTGCATAATCAAAAATTCACATGTTCTGTAAAGACGCAATATGATTTGTTACTTTAAACATTAGCTACAGCCACTGATGTTATGTGAAGCTCTTCCACCCAAAAAAGAATTTCACTCAACACTAGTAAAAGAGAGAATGCGAAAAATAAAAAGGCATAATCTGTCTAAAACAGAACAGTCCGCAAAGACGAATTTTTTCGAGGCACTTACGACGCTCAGATCGAGAAACTCTGAACTAATGAAAGTTTCAGACATTCATAAAGATTACGCACAAAAATTTCAGATTTTTTAACAATCTGGTGATTTTAGGAATTTCGTACAGTGAACAGCAAAAATCTGTTTCTGCGCAGCAATCAAAATTAAGCATCATCTTATCATTAGAGGCTACTCTTGGCACAACAATGCGAGAAAATAAAGATACAAAGGAGTTGCTACAGAAGTAAACAAACTCCTTGACTAATACTGAAAATAAAAGATAATGGGTTGCCTCCCAAAAGCGCTTTCTTTAATGCCTTTTAGCTAGGCATAGTGATTTTTATGATGCTCACATAAAGATGAGAGTTGGAACATAAAAGAGAGCATCAAGGAGCATATAAAAAACATGTTTAAATCTAACACTCTTCCTATGCATAGGAGTCTTGTACACAAATAAATTCATAAAGAACAAAGTGACAAGCATAGGAAGATAAAACAAGAGCAACTTCGGAACTTTTAGCATATAGAGAGGTGTTTTAGTACCATGAAAATTTCTACAACCATATTTTCCTCTCTCATAATAATTTTCAGTAGCATCATGAACAAACTCAACAATATAACTATCACATAAAGCATGCTTTTCATGATCTACAAACACATAATTTTTATCAAGCTCAAAAATAGTGGGATTAAAACTTTCAAACCCACTTTTAACAATTTTATAACAAGATGATTGATCATTCTCAAGAGGTATGGGACTCCATCTAGATAAAGTCAAGACCTCTCCAATCCCATTTTCATTAGTAGTGCAATTAATATTATCAACCAATATAGGACCATCATCAAGAGCATTATCATATATAACATTAGTGAGTACATTTTTACTTTCTGCAATTTCCTCTTTTACTGAGTCAAGGAGGATGTTTACTTCAAATTTATCAAAAGGAGATATTTCAATAGAATCACGAAATTCAACAATATAGCACTCTTCCTCCTTAGGTGGGCATGGAGGGCAATCAAATAATGTAAGAGTTAAAGAGTTACTATCTTTAGGAGGTAGATCCTCCTTTTGTTCTTCACTCTCCTCCTCTTTTTCATCCAATGAGATCACAGTTTCAGCAATTTCTTCTCCCATAGGTTCCTGAAAGGTAGCAACTTGTTCTGGAGAATAAGTCTTCTCAAGAAATTCAGTGATATAAGGATTATCATTGTAATATTCAAGGCAATAACCAAGTATAGCATAATTCTCAGTTCTACAAGGAGCATCATCATTTTGAATATAACCAGCAATTTCATAGGCACCCTTAAAAACAAAAAATTCTTCAATTCGCTCAAGATTACCAAAGTCATAATTTCCTTTAGCATAAGCAGCCAAAGTTTCATTATCATTATAATCACATTGGAAAGGGAGGTGTTTATGCCTTCTACAACATAAAGATTCATTAAAGCAGTAGGATTCATCATAAGTAGAGCACAAGTTTTTAGCAAAATAATTCAATCTACTTATTTGTTCCCATAAATATTTCCCTTTTTGAGACAAGCGGTATTCCTTATAGTAATTATGTTGTTCCTCCGTAACCCACTTAGCCAATAAGATTTTGTTTCAAAGAGAGAAGACATTGATAGCAAATAAATAACTAGACATAATACCAAACCGAAATAAACTAAATGCAAGAAACTAATTTTTTTGTGTTTTTGATAATTGAAAGCAAACAAGATAAAATAAGCAAGACAAAAACAAAGTAAAGAGATTGGAAGCGTGAAACTCCCCTTGCAGAAGACTGCTGTCTCCCCGGCAACGGCGCCAGAAAAATAGGCGTCGAAGGGGAGATAGGAGTCTGCTGAACCGAAGTGCTTCCACTCCCCGGCAACGGCGCCAGAAAAATAGCTTGATGACGTGAAACACACGTTCGTTGGGAGACCCCAAGAGGAAGGTATGATGTAGTCAGCAGCAAGTTTTCCCTCAGAAAGAAACCAAGGTTATCGAACCAGTAGGAGCAGCAACTCTTCAGAAGGTTGTCAACGGCGCCAGAAAAATAGTTGTTGAGGGAGTCTGGACTGTTGACGTGGAATCTGCACACAACACAATCAAACTACTTTGCCCCAACGAAACAGTGAGGTTGTCAATCTCACTGGCTTGCTGAAAACAAAGGATTAAACGTATGGTGTGGAAAATGAGTATTAAATTGCAGAGAATGAAAAAGGAACAGTTTGCAGTTTGTGGTTGTTTAATCAGTGTAAAAGAATGGACCGGGGTCCACAGTTCACTAGTGGTGTCTCTCCATAAAAGATAACTAACATGTTGGGTGAACAAATTACAGCTGGGCAATTGACGAATAGTGAGCGCATGACAATGCATATACATGACATGTTGACTACTATGATATTTAATTGGGCATTACGACATAATACATAGATCGTTATCCAACAGCATCTATGACTAATAATCCACCGCCGGGTTGTCATCCGAGTTCCCCATTGGTATTAAGTTGCAAGCAACGGATAATTGCATTAAGTAAAGTGCGTAATGTAAACAAACACATATGTCCGTGGACATAGCATCGTTAGGTTATCCCTAGTGGCAACAGCACATCCACAACCTTAGAACTTTCTGTCACTGTCCCAGGTTAAACGGAGACATGAACCCACTATCTAGCATAAATACTCTCTCTTGGAGTTACAAGCATCTACTTGGCCAAAGCATCTACGAGTAACGGAAAGCATGCAAGATCTTAAATAACATATAAGATAGATTGATAATCAACTTGACATAATATTCAATATTCATCGGATCCCAGCAAACACAACATGTAGCATTACAATAATATGATCTTGATCATGTAGGGCAGCTCACAAGATCTAAACATGATGGCACAAAGTGGAGAGACAACCATCTAGCTACTGCTATGGACCCGTAGTCCAAGGATGAACTACTCACGCATCACTCCGGAGGCAGGCATGGCGATGTAGAAGCCTCCGGTGACGATTCCCCTCTCCGGCAGGGTGCCGGGAAGAGGTTCTGAACCCTCCCGAGCTAGGGTTGACGACGGCGGCGTCTCTGGAACTTTTCGTGGATATTTGCTCAGGTACTTAGGGTTTTCGCGTCGGGGGGAATAAGTAGGCGAAATGGCGGCGGCTGGAGAGGCCCGTGGGGCCCACACCACCCCAGGGCGCGGCAGAAGAGGGACCCGCGCCCTGGCCACATGTGGGGCCCACGTGGCTCCTCTCCGTCGCCTCTTTGGTCCGTCAGATGAGTTCTGGTAAAATAGGGACTCCCGTGTAGTTTCGTCCAATTCCGAGAATATTTCCAGACTAGCTTTTCTGGAATACAAAAACAGCAGAAAACAGGAACTGGCACTTCGGCATCTTGTTAATAGGTTAGTCCCAAAAAATGTATAAAAGTGATATAAAGTAGATGCAAAACATATAGCAATTGGTATAAAACAAGCATGGAACATCAAAAATTATAGATACGTTTGAGACGTATCAAGCGGCTGGCGGGGCGTCTACCCAGGAGGGTCCCATGGGGGGCTGCCTCTACCGCCGCGGCGGTTGGATCTCATGCGGCAGGCTCCGATGCGGTGATGCATGACCGTGTCGAGGAGGCGCCCGTCTTCGACGAGTACGGGAGCCACCTCAAGCAGGCCGGTCCTTGGCCGCTTCCGCTCAAGGCGCTGGAGCAGCTGAGGGAGGGGGAGCGGGTGCTCCTGGCCTCTGCGTCTCGCCCCTCTGGCGAGGGCCCGCGGTCGCCTCCGGTGGACTCTTCCACGCTGGCCATGGCGGGGTCGGAAAATGAGGGCTCCCCGTCCAAGAATACGGAGATGGCGTCGATGGGCGAGGGGGAGTCGGACGGCCTTGACTCGGAGGAGGAGGAGGAGGGGACCGTGGAGGACTTCGACTTGCCGGACGCGGTGCCACGCCGGCGCCGCACGAAGACGGTGGCGTCAGGTCAACCACGCAAGAGTGCCCGCCTCCATGGCCCGGCGACGTCGGTCCCGGTGGCGGAGCGTGCGCAGCTGCGAACCACGGCGAAGAACCTCGACATTCCGACGGGCAAGCAAGGTACACTCTCATCTTTTGCGGTTCTTCAAGAACTTCCTGATTCGCATTTAGAGTCGGTCTTAAACGATGTGGGTCTTGCCTTCTCCCTGGAAGTGGGATCGGCCAAGGAGGCCATCTCACTTGTTCGTTCCAAAGAGTTGGCACAGCCCTCGCTTTCGGCGGCGGCTTTCCGCAAGGAACAGGCTGCGGCGATGGCAGCAGCACAAGACTCTTCCGCTCCTACTGCGATCGAGGGGATCGTCGGTAGCGAGGGGGAGGCGGGAGAGAGGCAGTTGGGCATGCCTTTGGAGCAAATTAACTCTGCTCCTGCTCCTACCATGAGAGTTACACGAGCTGGGAGCACGGGTTCCCGTCGCAGACGGAGGAAGGGTGGGGCCGCTTAGATGCGGGCCGGCTTCTATAATATCCGGGGGTTCTGTCGGCCGAGACGACGTACCCAGATCCGAGATTTCATTTCCCGAGAGCAACTGGACTTTGTTGGTCTCCAGGAGACTATCAAACCCGCTTTTACCTCGGCGGAACTTCGCAGTATCGACCTGAGAGGTTGCTTTACCTGGCACTCCACGCCAGCGTCTGGTCACTCCGGCTGTATGCTCATGGGGGTTAATGAGGATACCTTCGAGGTTATGGAATGGAGCAGTGGCTCCTTCTTGGCAGATGTTCTTTAGCGTAACTCTGCCCAGACGTGGTCGATTTTTTGTTGTGTATGGACCTGCAGATCACCGCCGTTCTCAGGAGTTCCTGGCGGAGCTGACTGCGACAGTAGCGGCATGTCCATTCCTGCTGGTTGTTGGCGGAGACTTTAATCTGATACGGGGATCTGTGGACAAGAACAACAATAATATCAACTGGCCTCGGGTGCACAGGTTTAATGACTGTATCGCCAACTTTGCACTTAGAGAGGTGAGGAGAACCGGGTCGTGCTATACATGGACTAACAAGCAGCTTAATCCGGTCCGGTGTGTGCTTGATCGGGTGCTTATGTCGGCTGATTGGGATACCCTCTTCCCGATGTGCTCCTTGGTGGCGGAGACCATAGTGGGTTCGGACCACTCTGCCCTTGTTCTTAGCTCGGGGGAGGAGCTGAAGAAGAGGAGCAATCGTTTCTTCTTTGAGAAGAGTTGGTTCGAGAGGGCCGAGTTTGGGGACTTGGTCACGAACAAACTTAGGGAGTACGCAGCACTTGGGGGCATGCAACCGGACTCGATCTCCGCGTGGCAATTCATTGCGAATAACCATAGACAGTTTCTCAAGGGATGGGGAGCTAACCTAGGTAAAGCAGAAAAACTAGCTAAGGAAGAGATTTTCGCTCAGATGAAGGTCTTGGACGACCAAGCGGACTCTTCTGGCTTGGATGACGAGGGATGGGCCCTCTGTTATCACCTTGAGGACCATCTGACTCACCTTCTCAAAGTGGAAGAGGAATACTGGCGTCAGAGGAGTCATCTCAACTGGTTACTCAAGGGGGATGCCAATACGGCGTTTTTCCACGCGGTGGCCAATGGCCGAAGGAGGAAATGTGCGATCTCGCGCCTCACGACCGAGCAGGGGATCATCTCAGAACCTCTTGCGCTACAGGCACACATCTACGACTTCTACCACGCTCTCATGGGCTCCCCGAGCGAGACAGCTTTGTTTTCGCTCTCGCACTCCTTGTGGATTGCCCGTCCGCGGGTCTCGGACGAGGAAAATACGACACTCATGCTGACCTTCACGGGGGAAGAGTTGGACGTGGTCTTGTCCAGCATGAAGGTGGATACGGCTCCGGAGCCTGATGGGCTGCCGGTAAGTTTTTACAAACGGTTTTGGACTCTCGGCAAGCCATATATCCTGGCCATTGCGTATGACTTCTCTCTGGGGAGGGTTGACATTGCGTGGCTTAACTTTGGAGTGCTCACTCTCATTCTGAAGATACCGGGGGCGGAGGACATTAAACAGTTTAGACCTATTTCTTTGATAAACGTTGCTTTTAAGTTCGTTGCTAAATCTTTTGCACTTCGTTTAGCCCCTATTGTGCACCGCACGTCAGTAACACTCAGTCGGCCTTTATTAAGGGTCGACTCCTCCATGAAGGAGTGATCTCCTTGCAGGAGATAATTCATGAGACCAAGTCCAAGAAACTCCGGGGAGTTTTTCTTAAGCTGGACTTCGAGAAGGCGTATGACCGAGTCAGTTGGGGTTTCTTGCGAGAGGTACTGACTCGAGCTGGTTTTGACCCGGGTTGGGTCCATAGGGCGATGAGTTTTGTCTCGGGGGGCCAAACTGCTATCACCATTAACGGTGATATGGGCAACTTCTTCCGCGATGGGCGCGGAGTTCGCCAGGGGGACCCGCTCTCCCCTCTCCTCTTCGACTATGTCGTTGAGGCACTGGCTGCAATCCTTGATAAAGCCAGAGCTGCGGGACACATCCAGGGCGTGATCCCACACCTGATTCCTGGGGGAATCTCGCACCTGCAGTACGCAGATGACACGATCATCATGATCAAACCTGATGACCTGGCCGTTGCCAGTCTCAAATTCATCCTCATGTGCTTTGAGAGCATGTCAGGGCTGAGGATTAACTTCCATAAGAGCGAGGTGTTGGTCGTGGGGTCAGCGTCGAGGAGCAACAACGGATTGCTAATATGCTCAACTGTAGACTGGGGTCTTTTCCTGTCACGTACTTGGGCCTGCCTATTAGTGACAGAGCTTTATGTGCAGGGGACTGGGGGTCCCCACACAAGGAAAGTCGCAAAGCGTGCGGACCCTTGGCTAGGTCAGTTTATGTCTTCTGCCGCACGCTTGACTCTCACTGATGCGTGTCTTTCGAGCCTCCCCCTACATGCGATGGGGGTGTGCCTCCTCGGAGACGGCGTCCACAAGACGATGGACAAGCATCGGTCTCGTTTCTTCTGGGAGAGTAACGGGGCCAAACGGAAGTATCACTGGGTTCGGTGGTCTGCCGTGTGTCAACCCAAAGCCATGGGGGCCCTGGGCATTATGGATACCAAACTTATGAATTTGTGCCTCATGGTCAAATGGGTGTGGAAACTCATGACCGGCCAACAGGGGCTATGGGCGGACATCATTCGAAACAAGTACCTGAGGCGCAAGGACGTCCTCGTTGACTCACATGGTCCTGGGTCACAATTCTGGAATGCTATCCAGAAAGTTAAGCCGTTGTTAAGCTTGGGAGGTAAGCACGAGATCCGTGATGGTACATCTACGGGATTCTTGGATGACTGGTAGGTAGGGCCGGGGCCCTTAAGGGTCAGATTCCCTTCCATATTCGCTATTACCGCGGACCCGGGTGCCTCTGTTGCGCAAGCATACCGAGATGGGGATTGGTACATCCCATTCCGCAGGGCTTTTAGCCTCACCGAGCGGGTGGAGTGGAACGACCTCCTTAGGGAGATCACTCCCTTTCATCCCTCAGTGGGGGCGGATGTATTATCCTGGAGCCTAGAACCCTCTGGCCGGTTCTCGGTTAGATCGCTTTACCGCAAGTTGTGTCAGGGTAGTCCCCAAAAGCACTTTAGCGAGATTTGGGGAATTTCGGTTCCCCTGAAGATTCGTGTCTTCTTATGGCAATTGGTGAGGAAACGCCTTCCCTCCAGCGATAACATTTGCCGAAGACACGGGCCCGCGAGTGGCAGTTGTGCCCTATGTGATGAACCAGAGGACACAAATCACATCTTCTTTGGGTGCACCCTCGCTAGATTCCTGTGGAGCGCAGTTAGGGAACTGCTCTCCTGCTCTTGGAATCCCTCTTGTTTCGCGGAGCTCCATAGACTAGTTCTTGGGTTCAGGGGCCAGCCACGTCGGGTCTTGTGAATTTGTTGTGCCTCCCTTTGCTGGATGCTTTGGAACATGCGGAACAAGTTTTACTATTGAGGCGATATTCCCTTCGCAACCGGCTGACAACCTATACAAACTATCTATATATTTGCAGGTGTGGAAGCCAGTGGCTAGACGTCAGGACAGAGTAGAGTTGGAGGCGGTGATTGGCAGGATCCGCGCGCTCCATGACACCATCAGGGACAGGGACTAGTCTCTACGCTCTCGCCTGTCGGCTGCCGCTAGTGTGTTCTGTGCCTACGGGCTGTGTGTCCCTCACTCCCTGTTTTGAGTTGAGGTGTTGATGTAGCCTACGTGCTACCTGGATCCTTATTGTGTCCTTTGGACCTTGATGTGTTTGTGTTGTATAACCTAGCCGGTGGCTTTATTAATTTAAAGCCGGGTTCAGCTCGAGCCTTCCGTCTAAAAAGATACGATCGATTAGTGCATAAATATTACGGGAGTGTTGCCTTTCCTTTTTTGCACAAACGAGGTGCGATCGAGAGGGGCGTCCACCTAAGAGCAAGTACAATAAGGTTATGTAAGCAGACTATAAGAATTAAAATAATATTTGTTGTATGACATGGAAGAGGAAAGAGGAGAGAGAATGGGAGTGGACTCTCATGCAAGAGCCGACTTTAGCACGTGCTCCTAAGCACTTTGTGAGAGTGAGAGGTGGGCCATATCTTAATAAAGTAACACATTTTTATATATAATTATTGTACATGTTGACTATATGGTCGGCTATAGATGATATGAGAATATCTTATAGCCAATTGTTTCCTGTACTTGCTGCTAATGGAGGCAACAATTAATCAGGCCGGGCGTACGACGTCCGCCGCCCAGCTGCCATGCCACCTATGTAGTGCGCTGGCCATGGTGCGCTCCCGTGAGGATGCACAATCCCCACATCTGTCGTCTCCATCGAACGAATCGACCGATCTCTCCTAGCTCCCCACAGAAAATACCTCGACCGCGTTGCCTTTTGCTGCGCGGCTTCAGCTCGATCCTTCCAACTCATGCATCCCTGGAAAGTTTGTTTAACCCGGCCGGCCGTACCGGGGAACCGCCTCCGGTTTGGTGGTATACCGGTGAGTGTGGTTTGACACGAAGGTACTTGCAGTGCAGTGGCCTCACCACTAGCTACCATCTCTCGCGGCTTCGGTTCTTGCTTTCTTTCTTCCTGCTATCCCGTTCCCACATGTCAAGATGGACTCGTACACCCAATTTTATACAATGTGCGACAGTGCAACTTAGAGCCACTAAAAGTCAGGTACCATATCCGTTTGTTTTGGTGCTGTGAAGTGCCCTTTCTTCAGGGTAGGGTAGGGTAGGGTAGCCTAGGTTTATTAGGACAAAAGTTCATGCAACCGCCACAATCTGGCTGAGAAATCAGAACTACGCCGGGAAATCCACTTCAGGTCATAGAAGCATATGCTCCTACTGTTCAATAAAGCATTTCAAAATGTCAAAAATTTGTGAGAAAAAATTCCGGGTGTACATCCCAATATTTTATGTTCAGACACAGAGTATAACGAAAAAAGACATTTTTGTGACTTGTGTTAAAAAGACAAAAAAAAATTCTTATGAAAAGTCATTTTGGAGCACCCCAAATTGTCTTTTTTTTTTAAGACATAAAAATGTCTTTTTCCGTGAAAGTTGGTGCGTGAAAATAAACTGTTTGGATGTATATCCAAAAAAAATTGTCTTAATTTTTTGATAGTTTTTAATGTATCCTTTCACAATGGGAGTATTTAAACCGAGAGCATATCCTTTCACACATTTTTTAAACCGAGAGCATATTCTCCCAGGTTCCAAAACAGCACCCCCACCATAGGGGCACCCTGTCATTCTAGAAAAACATAGGGAGTAATATAAGGCTAGCCATAGTCGAGAGTATTATACACTAGTATCCTGCATATGATACTAGTCTATGTTAGCCATAGTGGGTAGTAACATATGTGTTGTATTATATACTACTACATTTAGTAGGTTCTACACTCATTTTGACTGGAAATCTGTTATGTTACGATATCTACATATGATATCACTATCATCTCTTTTATCATTAATTACAATGACACGTCATTTTTTTTCCAACGTGACATGCATGATACAACCTATGATACTCTCACTATGACTAGTCTGACTCTTTGCCACATCGGACCGGATGCCATTCAGTGGACAACAAATGGTGATCTTGTCCTATACCATTTCACTTTCTTTTTCGCGTGGCCTGAAAACGGAAAACAGAGAAGGACGTATCTTCACAGCAGCCACGGTGGTATACATGCATCGGCGCCGGTAGGCTGGCAATCCAGCCATGGTACGCCGCCCAGCGTTCCATCTGATCTGCCCATGAATCACACGCACTGAGCGGGCGCCATCTTTCTCTCCGGTCAATGTCATCCAGGAGAGAAAAGGCTAATGAAGAAAGAAACTACGTAGGCCAATTGGCTTCACCGGCCAGTACCTAGTTTAGCCATTCCGATGGCCAACTCGCCTCCAATCCGCGTTGCTTCCTGCTGGAACACCACCACCACCACCGGTCGTCCCACCAAGCAAAGTCGTCGTCGTCGTAGCTTCTCCTCCTACGTACCTACGTCCAATACATAGATCGATCATTGGATTAGGGACAGCAACAGAACAATCAAGATGATTAGTTTTAGGCGCCGCTTCTGGCTGAGGTTTTGCAGGAGCTTTGGTGGATTAACAAAATGGGTAATGCTAACCCTGTCATTAGAAGATGACGGCACATTTATGCGATAGATAGCAATCATCGAATATTCAATCCCGAGCAGCGCTCGCATGCCGATCAACGTCATTAGCGGCAATGATTTGAGGCTTTTGATTCGGGATGCATGTGCTGTCAGCCTAAACTAACCTGTGGCTGGAGTTCTAGGGCCACTCCGGTCTCCGGCCTATCACGGGAGTGCGGATCTCCGGGATATCATCTGCTTTTCTTCTCCTTTCGCGGGAAGGAAATGTAATGCTGTCTTTTGTTGGAAGGGAAATGGATCCTAGCCTTTTGCTCCATCGATCCTATCCGCTGTGGCATGCTCGGCTCCTTAGAGCAACTCTAACAGCTGCCCTATATTAGGAGATGTGCCCTAAAACGGTTTTATAGGGCACCAGAGGGCAAAAAACAAGCTCCAACAGCTGCCCTATGTGGTGCCCTATAATAGGGCTGCCCCAAAAAATGGTCCTCTCTGCCCCATATATGGGGCAAATAGGGCAGCGCGCGGCCCCTGCCCTATCCATTCTGTTCACGCGCGCGCGGCCCAACCGCCTTCTGATTTCCCTCCCGCCGCCGCCGTGATTCGCCCCATCCGACGCGATTCCGACGTAGATTTGCCGCCGCCGCCACCTCCCCCACCTCTCTACCCCCGCCGCCACCTTCCCCGCTCCGGATTTGGGCGCCGTCGCCGCCGATGTGGCCGCACCGAAACCACGCCGGCGGTGGCTATGGCCGCCGCTCCGGTGGCTACGGCGGCTCCGGCGGCTCCAGTGGCAGCAGCAGTCGCGGCGGCTCGTTGTGGCCGCGCCGCGACGGGAGGAGCCCCGCGCCGCCGCCGGTCCGCAGCTCGACGGGGTTCCGCGGCGTGCGGCGCCGTGACTCCGGCCGCTACGCGGCGGAGATCACCATTGACCACACGCGGATGTGGCTCGGCACCTTCGCCACGCCGGAGCTCGCCGCGCGCGCCTACGACGCCGTGGCGTGGCAGTACGGCCGGCCGGCGTCGGAGAGGAATTTCTCCGACGTCGAGACCGCCGAGGATGCCACGACCCTGGCTCCGGCTTTTCGCGTAGTTTGTCGTGCCATCGAGGAGGAAGACCGACAGGCACGCCGCCAGCTCCGGGCTGCGCAGGCCGACGAGGAGGCGATGGAGAAGCTCCGGCGGGAGAATCCCGAGCTCGTGAAGGCCGAGGAAGAGTTCTTCGCGAGCCGGGGCGCGAAGAAGCCGAAGACGGAGGCCGGCCCGTCTACATCCTCGACTCCGGTGATCGATATCGGGGATTCTTCCGACGAGTCCGGTTTATCGGACTTTGACTTTGATTCCGATGATGATTCCGGTGTCGACTGGAAGGCATTAGCTAGGAGGCAATAGTTTAGGTCTAGTTTCGAAGTTTATTTTTAGGTTGGTCAGTTTGTTCAAGTTTATGTATGAAATGTCGTCAGACTATCTTAAATTTGGCTCAAATTTAGTTTCGAATTGGCTATGTATACACTAAAATAGGGCAGTTGTTGGAGAGGAGGTGCCCTATTATGGGGCAGCTGGTAAAGCAGAAAACTTTGTGGTGCCCTAAAATACTAAAACAGGTGCCCTATAACCAAAAAAGTGGCTCCTAATATAGGGCAGCTGTTAGAGTTGCTCTTATCCATTAGTTCATGACAGGTGGAGAGAAGTTGGGCATGCTTTTGCATGCTTGGCTGGAATTAATTTCATTTTCTGTGTCAAAAGGACAAATGAAGGACTGTTGATAATACGCTGAACAATCCAGTTAAAAGGCAAAATATTATTACTCATATTGATTGTGATGTGACTAATTCTCGATCAAATGAGAATTAACTTAGTCCTCATTTGGCTGACGTCATCGAATCTCATTTGCAACCCATATTACAACTCATGGCTATAACGGACCACAAAGCAAATCCAACGGATCACGAAGCCAAGAATTAACATTTTTGTATTGATTAACTATATCTTGGAGCAAATAACAAGGCAAAGGACTAAAAAAGATCTCTGGATAAGTAGAGTGAGAACCTATGGGCCCCACATCGACCACCTTGGGCGACGCAGGTGGCGTTTGCTACCGCCCTGCTGCCAGATTCCCCGTCAACAAAACCTCCAGCTGTGGTAGGTGGTGGCGAGGTGGTCCTCTGCCTCTCCTATGTCCTTTCTTCTCCGTCCTCCCTCTCCCAAGATCTAAGTGCCGCCACTAGTAGCCTCACCATTGTCGTGTTGGGGGGCAACAATGGGGGTCAAACCAAGTGGGTTTGCAGCTCCGCCTTACCATATGCTTTTGGCCTGCCAAAAAAGCCAGGGTAGGGCGGGGAAGGTCTTCCCAGGATGGTGCCGCGACCAGGAGGGACATGGCCACCGCTCGATGGTCGGAGGTCGTCGCCGGGTTTCCCGTCCTTGCTCTAGTGGGGTTCGTCCAACCGTCGCAGTGGACTAGGGTTGATGTTGGGTTTCGTCTGCATTGTGGTGCCTTCCTCCGGTGGTTGATTCACACGAAGTGTGGTGGTGGGGTGGGGTCTTGGACTTTGAATGCCAGGGCGGCGACCCTGGGTGGCGGAACGCGCATTGGGCTCTTTGACGAGCAGTGTTGAAATAGTGTTGGTTGTGCATTATGTTGAGGTCCATAATGACGGTTATCCTGTCAAGGTATGTGTCTTCGACGGTGGTCCTTCCTCGATCTGGATATGGAGCTCCCGTTCATCGTGGTTGGTCCTCTTTGGTGGCCATGGTGGCTGGGTTCCTTTGGTGAGGTGCGTGGGAGGTATCCAGCAAAAGCTCTGCGCCTTAGAGACGGCGGCGTCGATGCTTTGGGTGTCATGTCCCTCTTAGCTCCGCTACTTTGGCCTCCCTCTTCACTCCTTTAGCCAGCACCTAGGGAAAAACCGCCGTCTATCTCGGGCGGACATGGCGGCTGCGGCACGATGAGTCGTGTCTCCGCGGGTGCGGATGACCCCGGTCATGGAGGCGCATTCTGGTTGCCTCGTGTACTTATTTTCGGCGACATGCGTGAGGCACCTAGTGGTGCACTTCTGCTGCTTGTTAGTGTATTCATTTTGTTGTGTCGTGTTTTTTTATCAGTTTGTATGAAGTTCTCCACAACACTATACATCGTTCGGCCTAGTGGCTTTATAATAAAAAAAACAGGACGAAAGGCTATTTTTGAGAGAATTAACGTATCTAGTTTCCCTCCATTTAGATATATTAGACGTTTTTTACTTTTCATATTCTTCGATGAAACACATTGACCAGGTGTAAAATAGAAGTAAAATGTAACTCATTTTTTGTTTTATCAATGATCATTGTTGTGTGTGTGTGTGTTTTGTATGTTCGGTCTGACATACTCTGCCTGGTTTATCTATAAGTTCGGATATTTCGCTGAACAGGAACGGAGGAATGGGGGGACGAGCAGGGGCTTAGCCACCCCCAACAATCAAATTTTCTTCACAAAATCTCTAATACTCATGGCCATATTAGCAGCTTTAAGCCATTTTCGCCCCCTCCAACAAGAGTCAGCCCCCTCCAAACATGAGGGCTGGCTCCGTCCCTGTCGCTGAAACATATTTAACTCAACGATTGGCTTTTTCTAGACAAACGTGTTGCTTGGTTCCTCCCAGCCAATTAGCCAACCCACACAGAGGTTGATGCACTTGGCCAAACATTCTTTCGGGAGCAATTGTAGCCAAGTAGAATTTCTCACCTTTCTGATCAAACGGAGTCATGGAGCATGTTCCTGCAAGTGGAATCTGAACCTGGAATGCAGATACACGGTAGCATACCAGAAGTGCGCGCAGCATCTCTCCTGATTTATATAGAATTGATGCGTAACTCAATTGAATAATGATCTCTGCATATATATGTTAGACTTTTCTAATGTAAAAAAGTCATTGTGCACCGCCCTAATTCTTTCTCTGTTCCCTGAACATGCTATCTGCTTCCTGGTTCCTACTTCATGATGCCATCTTCGGAATCAGGATCAAGCATATGTTCGGAAGTCTCATCATGCTGCTCTTGCTGGAATTGTGATGAACTGTCCATTAGGTTTATTATGTACATGCATAAGTATTCTCGAGAGACAATATCAACATATTCCCAGTAAAGAAGAATTTCTCATGGCAACGTAGCCGGAATAGATTGCTATTAGTTGACATTTGCAACAAAAAAATGACACATAGATCGGCAACACTATGAGAACCAAACATTAGCAGTTGAGTGTGGTGGTTTTTGTATCTTTACCCATTTGGTTATGGCCCGTTTAGCAATGGCATTGCAAATAAATACAATATGAGAAAAAATGAGTTGGATAGGGATTTCTCCTGAAGATTTTGTCTAATGGTTGAATATATTCATCTTCATTCTTTTGAGTGTTGCGTGGTCTCTTTGGATTGGTGTCAATCCATAGGATTTTTTCAATTGTATTATTTTGGACCATAGGATTGGGATCACCAAAATACTATGGAATCCATTTCTCCGTTTCGTAGCTCTCTATTTCTTAGGTATCTCAACATGATTTTGAACCTCATTTTGACTCAAGATGGTAATGGGCCGGCCCGGACCTGGCCCCGTGGCCCCAAGGCCAATATGCAAGGCCACGGGTCTGTCTATTTCATCAGAATTTTGTGGCCTCATGGGCCCGTTGGGCATACGAGGCTGACCCAAAATCCAGCGATTAACATTTTTCAGCTCTGTCTACGCAGAGAACAGAGCAAATGTTTAGTGCATAGTGCAGTATTAAATAAACAAAAATATTTAGTGGAGACGGAGAACATCGTGTGCTGCCAAGACACCATCGTGAGTTCAATTCTTCTATAACAGCATTTGTGACTACGAAGCACGGATCAAAAGCAGCTCCAGATGGGTACATAACAATCACAAAATATGCCATTATGCTAAAACATAATGCAGAGTTTACATTCAACTGAGTACTGCGAACCTACACTAAACGATTACAGAGTTTGCCCATACGCGCTGACCAAGAACCAAAACAGGAACCTGAAATTGGCAGCAGTGCTTGGCTAGCAGTCTCGCCTGTGCTTCGCTAGCAACAGCCCTGGGAAGCGGGGGAGGAAGACGGCCAGAGGGAGGCGAGCGTGACGGCGACCGGGATGGCGACCTGGATATGACGGCGAGCTCGACGGCAACCGGGATGGCAACCTGGATATGCCGGAGAGGAACACGACGGCGAGCTGGAAGGCGACCGGTACGTCGAGCTCGGCGGCGACCGAGACGACGAGCGGGAGGCGCCTCAGGAGCGCGCAAGGCAACGCCGGCGGCGGATCATATGGTTGGGGGCGGCCGGCGGTGACTAGGGCGTAGTCAACTAGTACTATCAGATGAATACGAGAAGAAGACCGGGTCGACCCTGCTGACCCATCGGGTCGCACAGAGCCGGCTCTGTTGACCCATATATGCTTCAAGGCCAACCCACGCGGCCCAATGGCCTTGATTTTTTGGGCCGGGACAATGACCCGGCGGGTCAATCCGGCCCATTCTCATCTTGAATTTTGACACGTTTGGAACCCAGGAACTCAAATGTAGGGATATGAACAACATAGAGAGTGAGATATAATGTATCCCAAAATCGTACATGAACCAAACCACGGATCTAACCAGCAAGGATTGAACCTATGATATACGTCTCGTCTATTTGATTATTCTTTTAGTAAGACGTGATCATGGCATTTCTGTCTATAACGAGTTGTCTATGGTTACTCGGTCGACCTTGAAACTCTGCAACTCCATCTTCATTAACCAATGTATGTATGTGGTAGAATGTGTTTTAAAAATATGACAATATGAATTATTTCCATTCCCTTTTTCATAACAACCTTATTTATTTATATTTAGAAAAAGGAAGTTTCCTACAGAAGCATGCATTGGACAGGGAACCCAATTCCTCAGCCCGACTTCCAAATGGGCATCGGCCTACCCTACAAATCAGCCCAGCACGTGGCCCACGAAAACATTCTCGAGATCTGTCAGCACGAGGGCCCACCTAGCATAGCCAGTAGACACCACGCAAAAGCCGCATTCATCGCCTCGTCATCCGCAGCTCCACTTTCCAGTCTGCACTGACCGCCGCCGCCGCCGCCTCCCCTCTCTCCACCCACCCCAGGGCCACCGCGAATGGCGACGGCGGTCACGGCATCCGCCACGGCGGCGACCCGCTTCACGCGCCTGCAGGCGCCGGCCTCCTGCGCAGCAGCAGCTGCCGCCCCCGCACCGCCGTCCGGTTCCAGCGCCCGGGGCTCACCACCACCGCGCTCCTCCGGCCCACCGAGCTCAAGCCCAAGGACCTGGGGCAGCCCGATACGCTCGACTACCGCGTCTTCCTCGTCGACGGCGGCGGCCGCAAGGTGTCCCCGTGGCACGACGTGCCGCTGCGCGCCGGGGACGGGGCCTTCCACTTCATCGTGGAGATCCCCAAGAAGAGCAGCGCCAAGATGGAGGTCGCCACCGACGAGGCATACACCCCCATCAAGCAGGATACCAAGAAGGGCAACCTCCGTTATTACCCGTAAGGACTCCCCCACTGCCGTTGTTTGCCGTTATTCCTGAAAATACTGTGTTTGTCGTGTTAAAACTAGAAGCATATGTATTTAAGTTGAGGATATAGTAGCCATCCAATTGATTAATACAGGCAAATTGGTTTCTGTCCTGAACTCCAACTTCGTCATAATGAAATTTGGGGCTGTGAGCCCCTTCTAATCCAAAAAAGTTGAGGGCTGGGTGTGTCGTCGGCATGAAGAGAATGCCATAGGTTTTACCATTTTAAGATTTTTACTCTCATGGTAAGAACGACGAATAGAGTATATTAGAGACCAGTAACAATTATTGCTTCCTGTTGTACTACCAGAAATTCATTTCGTTTTTGGTTCTAGAACCTTAAATCAAGTAAAACAACATATGCTGTACAGAGTCAGAGGATGCCATCCCCATAATTGGCATTTGATTGGCACCTGTGTGGTTTTAGAAGCCTAGTTTATGCTTGTAGTTTTTACAAATTCAGTTGTCTTCCGAACTTAGTGGGAGATGCATCCTTCTCATTCACGAATTTGGCATATTTGAGTTTAACTGATATATATCAATTGTCATAATGGGTGACTGAAATTTCAAATTGGTAATTTGATTCATTTGATGATGGTGGAATGTAGGGGAGTACTTGTAGTCTTTTGTCAAATGTTTACAATCTTTTTGCTTTTATGGCTGTGACTTTGGAATTATTGCTGATTAAATATGTCTGTTGTCTGTCCTAGCCAGTGTTAAGAGCTATACGTTTTATGTAAATTGGCTAATATGAAGCTATCTTTTATACCTTCTGGCAATTTGACGATCCTTTGTGGAAATACTAGCGAAAACTTGGCCATGATGGTTCGATTTTGAATTGACCATATAAAGACACACATGTACTTGTCCAGGTAGTTCATATGCGTGTTCTGGTGACACCAATTGAAGTGTTGTGGTGGAATGCTCAGAACTAAGCTGTTCAATTATTTGCGTGATGTTTACTTCTCATGGTAGATTGCCATTTTGTGTTTATATTGGTAAAGTTTGCACCAGCTAATGTTTGCTATTTTTCTTTACTTGTGAGGCAACTTCGGAAGAAAAATAGTTATTTTCATGCTTTTCTGTTGTGGTATAGTGGGAAAACGATAGGGACATAGTATTATTGCATCAGTCGCTTTTGGAGAGCTGCTGTAGTGGCTGTCATATGCTTTATTTTAAGGATTACTTGAAGATTGATATTATCCTATGTTTGGCAGTGGGATCACTTTCAAGTCTAGTTTGGTTCCCTGTTGTCATATGTCCATCTCAAAATGCAAATCTCGTGAGGATATAATGTTTAGATGCTCTTACAAAACTATCCTCAACATATTGTGTTAACTGCATAACTATATTTGTTTTGCCACCAACACCAACTGACTAAAGCTAGGTTGAACTGATTGGTTAAAGTGTCATGCTAAATTTTTACTACGATTGGTCATTTTTCTTGATTGGTTAAAGTGATTATTTTTCTTATCAATCTTGCGATTTTTTTATAAGCTTCAAGTGCGAAACTTGCATGCTTGGCAAGGCAATCAAGATCATCGAGTTTACGCTGCTAGTGGCCCTGTTATAGATCTGTGCATGGATATTCATATTCCTGATATTATTTGTTACATCAGGTACAACATCAACTGGAACTATGGGTTACTTCCCCAAACATGGGAGGACCCAACTGCTGCAAATGCTGATGTTGAAGGAGCACTTGGAGACAATGACCCTGGTAGTTATTTTTTCTATTTACTATCTTTGATAAGCATGGTTTTATATTAGCTCTAGCCACTCTCACAAGTCTTTCTCTTGACATTTTTTCCTCAGTTGATGTTGTTGAGATTGGTGAAAGACGAGCTAACATCGGGGATGTTCTTAGAGTGAAACCATTGGCAGCTTTGGCAATGATTGACGAGGGAGAGCTTGACTGGAAAATTGTGGCCATTTCTTTGGATGATCCCAAAGCATCTCTTGTAAATGATGTTGATGATGTCGAGGAGCATTTTCCGGTACGACTGATGTCCTTGTACTTGTTCTCCTTTGGTATCTGCTGCCTATCTCCTCAGATGGAAAGTAGGATATGCACATGTCACATGAGCACCGTTTTCTGTTTCTAGTTTTTGACCTCAGAGAACAAGGCAGTAGCCTAGTGACAAGGGTCACAGTGGTGCACCCTGTGGCCAGGGTTCAAATCCTTTCGGGATAGAATTTTCTGGTGCCTTACCCGGGTGGGCTCTTCTATAAAAAAAAGTCCTGGGTGCTAGGCCCATGGATCTCAATATTTTTTTACCTCGGCAAAGTAGCTTGGAAGCAAATCCTTTGAAGAAAATATAGTTTTGCATTCATGGCACCCCTGGTATAATATTATTGAACCCCTGTCATCGCCCCTCTGTAGCAAGCACCAGTGGATTTTCATGAAGCCCTTTAGGGCCTCTTTGATTCATAGGAATTTCAAAACGAACATGAAAAGTACAGGATTGGAGTGGCATGCCCACTTGAATCCTATAGGATTAGCAACCCGCAGGAATTTGGACAATAGAGTGTTTGATGGCACAAGAAAAACAAAGAAATTGTAAAAAGAGGTTCGAGTGAATGCTAGACTTCCTATGGAATGTAGGGCCTGTTTGATTCTCAGGAAAGGAAAAACGCAGGAATAGGAAAACTGCAGGATTGTAATATCATGTCCACTTCAATCCTACAGGATTTCACATGCATCAATCTTTGTTTGATTCCATCACAAATAAAGATTCCATCATAGGAAAAGCAAAGGATTTTGAAAAAGAGATGTGAGTGGATGTTAGAATTCATATAGGAACTAGTGCAAAGGATTTCATAGGAAAAAAATCCTATGGGATTCAATCCTATGAATCAAACAAGTACCATAGGAAAAATTCCTAAGGATTTGAATCCTACAAGATTCCTATGCAAATCCTTTGAATCAAACATGCCCGTAGTATGATGATTCCTATAGGAACCAATCCTATAAATCAAATGACCAACGTAGGCAAAATTCCTATAAGATCAAATCCTCCAATCCTATGGGCCCCTTTGATTCAAAGGAATAGCATAGGATTCTTGTAGGATTGAATCCTATAGGAAATTTTCCTATAGGAGTTGTTTGATTCATAGGATCAAATCCTATAGGATTTTTTCCCATAGGAATTTTGTAGTACAAATCCCATAGGAAAAAAAGCATTAGGTCATACCTCATGGAAAATTCCTTTACTACAATCAAAGAGACTTCCTCTTCCCATAGGATTCAAGTGGACATGACATTCCAATCCTACAAGTTTCCTATTCCTATAAATTTCCTATCCTATGAATCAATTCCTTTGAGACTTCCTCTTCCCATAGGATTCAAGTGGACATGACATTCCAATCCTACAAGTTTCCTATTCCTATCCCATACTTTTTTTATTGTTAGGTTCTGTCTTGAAAATGTGCAAGTTAGCATAGCTTCCGACCAAGTTCCACAGTTAGCATTAAAAACCAATTCTGGTCATTCTAACGCCTCAGGGCCTGTTTGGAACACGGGATTTTTGGAGGAATTTTGCAGGAATCGATTCCCGTGGGAAAACTTCCTATAGCACCGTTTGGAACGTAGGAAATGACATTGGGAAAAACAAAGGAAAGTTTCCTACGGAGTCGTTTTCACGGGAAAACTACAGGAAAGGAAACATTAGCTCTGGACTCATTTTTCTTTTCCTTTGCGTCAATCTAGGCAAACGAAGCCACGCTAACCAGCTTTTGTAACCACTGTTAGACAAATAACCTTTGCCGTCGCTGGAGTACAAAGTGCGGCAGCACAAGGCGACCACAAAACTGGGCTGTACATGGATGCAACCTAGACTCTGTAGTAAACTATGCTATTCTTGTAGGTGGGCCCTCCGATCTACAAACCCCACATGTCATTCACATATAAAGTAAAAATATTGTAAAAAGACATGTGAAGTGAAATCCTTTATAAGGTGGATATGATCTAATCAAGTTGCTTAAGATTGTGAAATTCCTATGTTTTGTTTTCCTGTGTTCCAAACGACTAGTAGCAATATTTTACTGTGTTTCTCAATCCTTAGGTTTGCACGTGTATTCCTTTCTTATTCCTGCGTTTTTCCTATTCCTGTACTTTTTGATTCCTGTGTTCCAAACGGGCCCTCATTGTTTTTGTACATTTGTTTTGACCAATGTTTTGTGGCGCCTATTCAGGGAACATTGACTGCTATCAGAGACTGGTTCAGGGACTACAAGATACCAGATGGAAAGCCTGCCAACAGGTTCGGCCTCGGCAACAAGCCCACAAGCAAGGTAAGGGTGATCTTACCTTCTTCAGTTATCCTGGAATTTAGATGATATTTTTGTGCGATCTGATGTTATCCTCCTTTTGCCACAACTAGGCATATGCCCTGAAGGTCATTGAAGAAACCAATGAATCATGGGAGAAATTGGTGAAGAGGAAAATCCCTGCAGGAGAGCTCTCACTGGCCTGAGCCTTCTCATGAGAAGCCAACGCATTCTTTCAGCGTGTTGTTTTTATGTGATATATGCATCGCCTCTTCATCAGCGGCAACTTTCTGTGGACGCATGTGCAACAGCGAATAATCTGGTGAAGTGAATAAGCAATTTCAAGCAAGTTTTTATACCTAGTGTTCGTAGTCTGGATGAATTATTTGTCTGGGAAGCTGGCAAAACGTAGCTGCGTCTTATTCCTCCTCGTTTTCAGAAGTTCCTTCCATGCCATAGCCATATCTCTGTTTTTGTTAGAGGAAGCCATATCTCTGGGCCGGGCCGGGCTGGGTTTGGGCTGTTTACTAGTCAGGGAGGTGTCAGTTGCATGGCCGGCCGCTGCATGGGCATGGCAGAGCGTTCGGTAATCGGCACACACATGTCATGCTCCGGGCTCTCCACCGCACCAGAATCTTCCACCTCCTCTCTATTTCTCTCCGGCATTTTGGGAATCATTCAGCTAGCTAGCACAACCTACACGAGAGAGTGAAGCAATGACACGGCACTTCTCGGCGGCGGCGGCGGGGGTGGCGCAGCGGTTGTACTACTGCGGCGGCGCTTGCGACGGCCGGGAGGACGCCGCGGTGGAGGCGATGCTGCAGTGCCAGCGGTGAGCGACTTCCTCATCGCCGCCTCCTACCTCTCCATCCCGCTCGAGCTGCTCTACTTCGCCTCCTGCGCCGACCTCGCGCCGCTCAAGTGGCTCCTGCTGCAACTCGCCTCCTTCGCCGTGCTCGGCGGCGCCACCCACCTGCTCGCCGTCTTCTCCCACGCCCACCCGCACTCCTCCGGCCTCCTCCTCGCCTCCACCACCGCCAAGCTCCTCTCCGCGCTTGTCTCCTTCGCCACCGCCGTCTCCCTCGTCGCCTTCATCCCCCGCCTCATCCGCGCCAAGCTCCGGGAGGCCCTCCTCCGCGCCAAGGCGCGCCAGCTCGACCGCGACCTCGGCGTCGTCCGCCGCCGCGTCGAGGCCACCTCCCGCGTCGTCCGCATGCTCACCGACCGCATCCGCAGCTCACCGCCGCTCGACGCGCACACCATCCTCCACACCACCATGCTCCACCTCGCCGACGCCCTCGCCCTCCACAGCCTGCACCTCGTGCATCAGCTCAGCCTCAGAGTCAGAGGCAAGGGCCCCGTCGCCGTCGTGCTCGGCTCGCAGCCTCCTATCTCCGCCGACGACCCCGACGTGCTTGACGTAATGGCCAGCGAGCCTGCCAAGGTGCTCAGGCCAGCCTCGGCGCTAGCCACGGCGAGCAGCGGCGGCCTCCAGCCACCGGGCACCGTGGCTGCCATACGGATCCCCATGCTCAAGGTCTCCAATTTCGACGGAAGAAAGACACCGGTGGCAAGCTCCTATGCCATCTTGGTGCTGGTTCTGCGCAGCAAGGGGTCAGGTTCAAGCTCTAGAGAATGGGTCAGCCAAGACCTGGAGGTTGTGAAGGCAGTCGCCGACCAGGTCGCCGTGGTGCTCTCTCACGCGTCGGTCCTGGAGGAGTGGCAGGCCATGCGTGACAAGCTCGCCGAGCAGCACAGGGCCCTGCTGCACGCCAAGCACGAAGCGATGATGGCCACCAATGGTATCAACAACATCCAGAGCGCCATGTGCCACGGCATGCGAAAGCCGATGTATTCCATCGTTGGGCTGCTCTCCATGGTGTCGCAAGTGGAGAACATGCGCCCCGAGCAGAGGCTTGTGGCTGATGCCATTGCCAGGACAAGCACCCTCTCGTTGGCACTGATGAATGATGTCGCCACGGAGACATTGACGGTGAACCGCAGGCCATTTGGCCTCCACTCCCTGATTAGGGAGGCGATGAGCGTCGCGGGATGCCTGGCCGGTTGCGAAGGAGTTAGTTTCTCCTACCAGCTGGAGAATTCGTTGCCAGCATGGGTCGTCGGCGATGAGACCCGAGTCTTCCATCTCCTACTGCAAATGGTGGGTGCTCTGCTTAGCCAGCAGCACAACAACGCAGGGCGTCTCTTGTTCTCCGTCAAGACCTGCAATGCGGGCCAAGGGGATTGCATCCCGATGCAGCCAGATCTGTCTCCAGGTTGTAGCATATGTGTCAAGTTTCAGGTTGATATGGAAAGATCAACTGGGTGCACCCTATCTCCCAGTAAACCGACCAGCTCTCGGATCAGCATGTGCAAGAAGATTGTGCAGGTTCGTAACTTGGTAATACCAGAAGAAAATTTTGTAGAATAGTGGTTGTTAATTTGCACAGATAGCTAACACATGGTCTGAATGATCCATTTCTTCAGATGATGAATGGCAGCATGTGGTCGGCATCACATGAGGAAAGCATCACCCTCATTCTGCAGTTCCAGCTGCAGCAATCAGGCGTGTGCCGCAGGACGCCACCGTCCCTGCCCTGCTTCGATGGCCTGAGGATCCTGCTCGCGGACGGCGACGGCATGAGCCGAGCTGTGACGCAGAAGCTCCTTGAGAAGCTCGGCTGCAATGTCACATCGGTGTCGTCCGGCGCCCACTGCCTGGCCTTGCTGGGGAGCGCCGACTCTTCTTTCCAGCTCCTCCTCCTTGACATCGACATGGATGTGTTCGAGGTGGCCCTCCAGATCAGGGAGCTCAGGAACAGGTGCTGGCTCCTCATAGTTGCAGCTCTTGCCATGAGCGTCGACGACGGCATCCGCGAGATGTCCCGTCGGTCGGGAATAAACGGTCTCATCCAGAAACCAATCACACTGACGGCGTTGGGATCTCAGCTCTGCATAGTCCTTCGGAACTGATGATGCAGTTCATCTAATGTATTGGTGCCTGTTCTGTTTCCGTTCACAAGACAAGGATGATCCATAAGCCTCTAAGATAAACACGAGGAAACAATTGACAAAAAGGTATTTGTCCTTTGTGCCTCATTATCGATTCTGGGTGTAGTTTGTGAGAATGCATTTCGGAAGAAGAAACCATGCAATGTGCGAGAAAATGAAGGGGGCAAACTGAAATCCAAGTGGAGAAGGGGCAGCATGCACTCACTAGCCAGCCACCAGGATAGCAGCGAGATCCTACGGATGGAACAGGAGAATCGCCAAATGAGAATGTATGTTTTGCTGCTCCTTGTATGATCTAATTATTATCAGGCTTCCTCACTGAAGAAGCTTGCAATGTGCACTATCAACTCACTTAGTCACTTGTACTTGCAATCTGCCCCGTCCTTGCATCAGTAGCTCACACAAAACATAACACAAAGTGTGGCGCAGAAAGAACCAAGGACTGAATAATTTCAGGTAAAATTACTACAGCAACAAGATTTTCTCTAGTTCTAGCTGGTGAGCAACGAAATAAAAAGTCATGGGCTCATGGAGTGCCTTGCTTAATGGCACACGGGAAGTGAGCTAACTATTCAAGGGCAGGTCGTAGGACTGGGGATTCAGTGGCACACATTAATCAAATTACTATATCTTTGCACGCCATCAAGCAAACAATATTAAATCTACTGGATTCTTCCAATTCAAAATGCAGAGCTAACATCATGGATACAGAAGTTTGCAAATAATTTACAAATCGGTTGAGCATCTGAATCATTTCAAGATCTAAATCTAAAGAAGGAGCAAAAGTAGCACTCATGAACCTAAAGTAAGTGATACAGTCACGAGACGCAACATACAGTTATGCAGATTGCACAGCTACAACATGTCGACGCTGAACATTACTTGATAGGGCCTTGCCAGTAAGCAACTGAGTACAGATCTTCTAGATCAGGGCAGCAGGCTATAAGAACGGCAGCACACTTAGCTGGTTCGGCACACCTCATCAGCTTCGATCTGCAGGAATGTTGAGACAACATTAGTTGATGCAAACCAAGGAAGAAGATATCTCACACAAAGTTTGCTCAGATTCTTTCTAAGAGCTGTGTGGGCGTGGCAGACATGGACAACTTAACCAGCAACCGGCGTTGAACTGATCAACTCGACAATATAGTAAGCTCTAATGGCTAGGTGTATTATCTTTCGAGTGTCAACAAAACCTGATAAGACCTTCAGTAAACAATGCTGGTAACAAAAATCAAGGATCATTGTCTTGTGAAAAAAGCAGAAATACTGCTCCGAATGGAGTTTGAAACAAGGACCTATGCATACCAAGCAGCATAAGACCTCAGCTACAATACTAGAGCTCCACACTACGCTCGGATCACGCACCAAAGACTAAGACAGATATGGTAAATTCAAGTGGTGCTGACTGCTCAGCAGCGCAGATAATGCAAGAAAGCTCACTAGGATGTTATAAACTTTACTATACCTGCAGCTGGTCACAAAAGAGATGCAAGTCCCATAATTATGACTCAGCAGTGTAGATATTCAAGAGAAATTCGAGTGGGGC
Source organism: Poa pratensis (assembly GCA_947311845.1). Lineage (NCBI taxonomy): Eukaryota > Viridiplantae > Streptophyta > Magnoliopsida > Poales > Poaceae > Poa > Poa pratensis. The sequence goes on from CAMZMU010000111.1 coordinate 19,697,059, forward strand.
TTTCGGATGATTCAGGAATATTAAACCAATGTTACCCATTCATAGATAGAAGATTCTGCTAGGATTCTGCATGGACCAAGAATTCCAGACAGCACCACATACATTGTACGACATCATTGCAATTTGCAAACATGGTGTTTATGCGTTGGTTTTAGCTTTGTATTAAGTAATAACTGTAGTCCACTTAAATCTGCTGTCGGGCTCTTATAGTATTTACGAATAATTCTTTAATATATCAAATTAAAGGTTATTTTTCTTCTCAAGACCTCAGCTCCTCCCATCATAATAGTACTCTCTTCCATAACTATCAAATCCAAGATCACAGGCTAACAACATGATGAGCTGCCAGCAATTCAGAACTGATATCATCGATTTTGGCCTTGACCCGTCAGATGCAGAGAATAAATATTTCAATCAGAGATATGAGCTCTGCAATGCTCTGAACACACCAAAACCAAACTATTTTAGCTCGTTCAAGCTTAGCTCTCTCTCGCAGTTTTTTCGAGAAGATGTTACGTTCTTGCAGTGAAGGGGAGCAGAATGCAGAGTTTTACAGTATATTACTCCTAGAAACAGTTGTTGTGCTAATTTGGCGAAAAGAAGTTATACCAGACACTATTATTATCATTTTTTGACAAAATATTCCAATAAGGAGCAAGAAAATTCAATATCCAAGCAATTTTACTAAACAAGTTAACTGTGATTGACCCTTACATACACTAAACAACAGAATGCGCAGCAACTGTAAACTGATTACCCAGCAAGAAGTTAAACTAGTGAAGCAAATAGCATAGGTTCCGTGCAAATCAGATGCAACATAACAGTTGAATGTCATACCCGGGCTAAGGACCAAGGCCCTTAATGGCGTCGAGGAGCAAGCCGTAGACGTCCTTAGCCAGATCGTGCCGCCTCATCTGGGAGCGCACTTCTGCATCAAGCTGCCGCCTCCACCTGGCCTCGATCGATCTCGCGGCTTCTGTTCCTAGCAGTGACAGCCCCTTCTCCAGGGACACCCCTGCTAGACCATTCGTCTTCCAGTACGCATCGAGCACCTCGGTGGCTACCGGGAGCATGGCTGCCGCGTCTGGGACAGTGCGGCGCTCGCTGGGTTCCTCTTCCTCCGGCTCGTCATCCTCGGAAGGCAGGCCGAAATGGGGGCCCCAGACCTTGGTGCAAAGGTCGCGCACGCGGAGCTCGTGCTTGCCAGCGGCGGCGGACGGTGCCACGTGCTGGAACTTGCTCTTGAGGCGCTTGAGCTTGTAGTAGACCTTGTCCTGGTCGAGGTGCGGGGAGATGGAGCCCCTGAGGTACTCGTAGAGCGCGCCCATGTCCGGGAGGCGCGGGACGTGGCCGTTGCGTGCGCGGAAGGCGGCGGCTCCGGTGAGGAGCGCGAGCTCGTCGGCGTTGCTCCAGAGCCTCTGGACGGCGCCGTAGGATCTGGCGGCGGGGGCCGCGCGGGCCGCGCCCGCGGCGAGCACGGCCAGCGCGGCGGCCTCCTGGAACGCGCGGCGCCTGCGCGCGGAGGGCGAGGCCGAATCCTGGAGCGCGCTGGGTCGGCGCTCAGAGGGCGGGGTCACCGCGGCGGATTCCGGGGGCGCGTGGCGCATGCGCTTGCGTTCCCTCTTGCGGGAGGAGGAGTAGCGGGGGCTGGGGCTGGGTTCCGCTCGGCGGTCGTCGAGGCGGAACCTGGCGCGGGACGAGCGCCTCTTCGAGCCGGGAGGGGAGGGGGAGGGGGAGGAGGACGCACCGTCGGCTTCCATGGTGCTCGGGGACGGGCGCTTGGATGGCATCGGCGGGGAGCGGGTTCGGGCTTAGGCGTGCGCGTCGTGGCCTCGTGGGGTTGTCGAGCCGGGCGCTCGGGAGGGTCGGGCTGGCGACACCAGAGGCAGAGCAACTGTAACGTGTCGGTTTTTAGTTTCGGAGAAAATTGGAAAAAGTCTATTTCAAACATTGAACATACAGATTCGGTGAATGAACCTGAAATAATCTTTGTGTTTATACACTGAACTTGCGATCCCGGTCGAAATTAAACCCTGAACCTGTTTGACGCACTGAAAAAACAAAAACTCCATCCAGAATTACACAATAGGGGCCCATATGTCTCCCATTCACTGGTTTGAACTATTTACTAAAAAAAGGGGCACAGCTCGTATTCATTCAGTAATTCTACCCTTCTTTATTTTTGAAACTCTTGCTTCTGAATATTTTGACTCTTCCATGTTGTGTCTTAGGAACCAATCAATACGGTCCGGATTGCTAGCTCTCATTCATAGTTCTGCTACAGACGATACACGAGAAAGAATTTTATTGATATAGCTCGAATCTATAGTATTCTCCATGCACCCACCATTCATTAGCAGCGACCTTACCACACATCATTACCATCAACCATTTCACTCGAATATGTAGCTTTGCTACCTTGGCAACCAGAGGCAATGAAGATTGTATTCCTTTATTTATCTTTCTTGGCATCAATAACAAAAAGTTTCAAACACTGAACATAGAGATTCGGCGAAATGAACCCTGAACTAAATCTTTGTTTTATACCCTAAACTTGTGAATCCCGATCTAAATCAAACCCTGAACCTATTTGGTGCACTGGAAAAAAAAACCGACCAGAATTACATGATACTCTCACTGACAATGGGGGCCCATATGTCAAATCCGCTTCTTCCATTCACGATGTTGTCGTCCTCATCCGACTGTCGTCATGATTCCACCGTCGTCGTGGATGCCTCGCCACGATAAGCACGCCAGAACGACCACCTCTCTGTCCTCCATCGGTCCAAACTCCAACTCGTAGCCTCCCACTCTCCACGAAGCCCATCATGTGCACCTGATGCTGCCATCGTCAACGTTGTGCCGTCAAAGCAGACCTCCCTGGTTTAGGCCGCCGTTCCCCGGAGCTCGAACTCGCCGACCTCCTCCTGCTAGTCCAACGATTTAAGTCGACAAGGACGAAATCGACCAAATCGTTCGGGTCTTCTTCACCTCCGGTGATCGCCGCCACCGCCGATTATGTCAGCCCCCGCGCCTCCCCGATGCATTTGACCATCAGCGTGTGACCCCCGTGAGCGGACACACCTGCTATGCAACTCCTCGCTCTCCCAAGCCCTCTCTGTCGTCGTGCAGCCAGGGCTTTGTCGCTCTCTCGCGCTCTCATGAAGGCACAGATGACGCGCGCGGACGGCAACGCGACTCGGCCAGGGAGCGTCACGGGAGCCGCAGCGTGAGCTGTACGGCGGCCGTCACGCTCTAGTCAGAAAGATTGGAGGTGTGTGGTTGACTCGGGATAAACACTGGAGGGGGAAGATGGGTATGACATGTGGGTCAGCATTATCGGTGAGAGCATCTAATTATTTCGTATGGGATTTGTTTATTTTTTGCATGCAAAAGATTTCCAGGGTTTGATCTAGACCGGGATTCGCAAATTCATAGTACAACTGACAGGGATTTGGAGTTTACAGTTCATTTCGCCAAACCTCTACGAGTTCATGGTTTAAAATAAACTTTTTCTGAGAAACTCCACTTCTTCACGCTGATAAATCTTTGTTGTCTTTCTTAGTGCATCTCCACCGTTTGGCCTGAAATAATGTCCAGCACCTATTTCGGCACAATAGGATGTCCTCAGCGATGCTCTAGATAGCCCTTCTGGAAAGGAATGATGTGGGAAACAAAAGCAGTTAAGTTTGGGTATAGGTGAAAAAAGCAGTTAAGTTTGGGTATAAGTGGAAAGTAGGAAATGGTAGACAGGTAAAGTTCGAGAACACGTTTGGTTTGGAAATTCGACGTTAGCCACACAATACTGGGATATATATGTGGTGTCGAACCAATAAACAAAAACCAATATCAGAGCTTTGGGATGGAGTAAACTTACGTTTACCGAAAATATGATGATGAAGTGTCTCAAGATCTTAGATATTGTAGGAACTGTCCATCTAGATAGTGTAAAAGACCAGCTTATCTGGCGATATGAGACAAAAGGAATCTATTCTTTGAAATCCATGTATGCCATAGTAAACTTTAGAGGTATAACACATGTTTTCTTGCCTTCTATATGGGATCTCAAAATCCATCCCAGTATTCAGATTTTCTTGTGGTTGTTCTCACGTAATGAAGTGCTTAATTACTAGGGGTAATCTTAGGAAAAGGGGTATACCAAAAGAATTAGAATTCAATTTTTGTAAGGAAGTAAAATTGGTATATCATATTTTCTTTGAATGCATTGTTGCAGAAGCTTTGAATTGGTATAATTGTAGATTATGCATCTTTAGCATGGCTTGTGGCAAACGATATATGCATTTTGAATGTAGTTACTTGTGCTATTATTTGGAGTATTTGGAACAATAGAAACAATCTAGTTTTTAATAAAAAGATTTGGATTAATATGAAACAGGTGTGGAGCCTGGTGCTAGCATACTTAAGAAACTGGAAGGTTCCCTTCAAAGATCTACAAGGGGGAAATTACCCATTTCATGAAGTTAATGGTGACAAGGTTGAAGAACCCATTCATGCTGGAGCTGGGGGTGATGATGAGATGCACCAGGTTTGACTAGATTGCATCATGGGTGGCGACTGCTGGGCGGGCAACAATGGCGTATCTTCAGGATCACCTAGAGGAAGTCTCGACCTCCCCCTCCAACCCCTAGATGCAGAAAAGAGAAAGCAGGGAAGATCGTCGACTCGTCATCTACATCTGAAGAAGAAGAAGAAGAAGAAGAAGAAGAAAGTAGCTTTTTTGCTGTAGTTAGGTGTAGTGGCTGGTGGTTGCTTTTGTAGCACTAGTGAGGAGAGTTGCAGCACTGGGGCTGGTGCCTGTTTTGGGGCATGAAACTTGTCATGTAAGGCCTAGTCATTTTACCGCTTTATTCCCAGAACTTGTGCTTAAGGCAGGATGCTAAAGAAGTTTTGGTTTCGTTATGATAAGTAATGGAGCCGGGGAGCGACCCCTGATAGTCGTAAAAAAATAATATAAATAAACGACTCGATATTCATTAAACTTACACATATTACATTGAAATAAAGCTCAAACTAAAACCTAATCTAGAAACATGAGAGGTCTCGCTGGGTCCAGCCCCGCCACCATTTGCCGCAGGGAAGAAGAACTGAGAGGGGCAGCCTCGCGCGTCGTTCACGAGATGGTCGAAGAAGAAAGAGGGGAGCCACCATCATCCCGTATGTCGCCGGCTGGTCTAATCAACGACATCAAAGAATGTTGAAAAATTTATATGACAAATGCTCCCAGCAGCCCAAAAACTGCAAATAGGATTGCTCATGTTGTCAGAAAAAATTTAGAACCTCCGGTGGAGGGAACATATCCCATACGTTGCGGCGGGAATCTCTTACAAAAATTATTATGTAAATAAAAGGATATAAGACCCATGTAATATGAATTTGTTTACAAAAATATGCAACATATCACAATTGTCGTAAATTTAATTGACCTTTTTATTATTTGATGATTAAAAATGGACATGGACAATTGCGTGGATTAAAAGTAGGTGACGTGGATATGTTGCATCCAAAAAATATTGTTATTAATGAATGTTAGTGGGATGACATAGATAATTGGTTGGCTAAAATAGTGGGTTATGTGAATAGTTTGCATGTTAAGATAGAATATCATAAATAAGTTGTAGTGGAGTTTTGATTTATAAAAGGTATAAATAGATAGATAGATTATGGGCTGAAAACGGAGTACTAAAAATAGTGAAACGACCATTCATGCACACTTTCGGTTTGGATCGGGAAACAAAAAACAGGGCCGAGTTTTACACCGGGTTGGGGCGAGGAAACGCCAGCCAAGCAGGACCCTCGGGTGAGCAGTGATGAGATTATTCAATGAATATGATCTTTCAGGTGTGATTATAAATCGCAAGAGAAAACAAGGACCCTCGGGTGTAGCCCAACGCAGCCCTCTCGACGGGAAAAGCAAAAAGAAAATCTCGCGAAATTCAGTTTCTCTCGACCGGAGGCAAACAAAACTAGGTTTTGCTCCGCCGTCGCCGCACGCGTGACCCTCTCTTCAGAAAAGAAGGATGGCGTCGTCGCCGCTGCTCCGATCCGCCGGCCGCGTGCTCCGCCGAGCGATCCCGCAAGGTTCCGTCCCTTGGAGCCCACGCGTCTTCTTCTCCGGCGTCGCTGGGAGGATCGAACCCTGCAAGGTAACCCGCCCTCCCGTCTCCTGGGGTTCCATTGCCTATTGGTATGCGAAATTAGGTGATGTATGAGCAGCAACAGGCGCAACTGCTTGCTTCATTCCATTCTTCTCCACTTCATTCTGCATGTTGCTTCCAAACAGATGTGTGGAAACCCCCGCACACCCATGGATGGCATGGAGAGGTATAAGATTGACCTGCAGTTGCAAGAGGCACTTGAACAGTCCCAAATCTTGCTGCAAAAGAAGAAACGGTAAGCAAAGGAACTCACTCACAGTTATTTTGGATATCTGTATGCACATATGTGATTCCCAGATTTGTGGCTTCTTATAACCTGCAGCCATGACCGTGCTGAGCGACGGCACAAGAATATCAAGAATATCGTCTGTGCCCTTGTTTCTGCTACCACCGCCGCATTGATATATGCTCCAGACAAGAAGGTGGAGTCGATTTCAGAGGGGCAATCGAGCATCTAGTTTTGTGTGTATCAATGTGAACTTTGTGCCTTTTTATTGTAATTTTCGTTTTGTTTGCTGTCTATCGAACTTTGTTATGTAGGCTTAGTGTCGTGAACTTATAACTTACTTTATTGTTGTGTGGTGGAGTATTAATCTCTGGACATGTAGAGCATTTTGAGTGCAAACCTGCAGCTATGACCGTACTGAGGGACGCGTTAAGAATATCGTTTGTGTCCTTCTTTCTGCCACCATCGCCGCCTTGATATATGCTCCAGACAAGAAGGTGAAGTCGATTTCAGAGGGGCAATCAAGCATCCAGTTTTGTGCGTATCAATGTGAAGTTTGTGCCTTTTATTGTAATTTTCGTTGTGTTTGCTGTCTATCAAACTATACTATGTAGGCTTAGTGTCATGAACTTATACCTTATATCGTGTGGTGGAGTATTAATCTCTGGACATGTAGACGCATTTCGAGTGCAAGCCTATGAGAATCTGTCATTCTCATGGCAGATGGGTTTTATTCAGGATGGAACTATGTAAGGTTAGGAGATCATCTTTGAGGAATCTATTGAGATGTGGCACAAACCATTGGTAGTTAAGCTCATATGCAACTTACTGATGAGAATGATGGGTGAATATGCAATATCACCAAATCTGGTGAGTTCTCAAAACAAATCTGGTGAGTTCTCTGTCAAGTCTTTGTACAACCTTTTAAAGAGTAGTCAGGTGGCTACACCTTATTCACAACTATGGAAATTTAGGGTACATCTTAAACATAAGGTTTTGATGTAGGTAGTAATGAAGAACGGTATCTTGAACAAGAGAGAACTTGACAATAAGTGGATGAGTGGGAGCCACAATATGCTACTCCCTCCGTTCCAAATTAATTGACGCAGTTTTAGTACAAAATTGTACCAAAACTGTGTCAATTAATTTGAAACGGAGGGAGTAATTTTGTAAGGAAGAGCCTATTGATCACATTTTCTTTAATTGTCCAGCTGCCAGGTTCAAGGGTGGTTTATTGTGCTTTTGATATCAGCAGAGCACCTTGTCCATTTGAGGATATGTGCAGTTGCTGGATCACGCAATTTAATGGCACACGTCGATCCTATGTAGTAGCAATTGGGTTGCAGCTCTGTGTTGGAGATTTGGACAACTAGGAACAAGTCTTATTTTGAAGGCTTCCGCTTGAAAGAATCTGAATATGTGATTTCCTTGGCTTTCTACTCGATTGAATGGAATACATGAAGTTGTCAATCTGCGGCCCGGCTGTCAGCCAGTGACACAGAAGCTGAAGTTACAATCTGCACTGTATGCTCTCGTGCCATGGGCTCATGGAGTGCCTAGCTTGATGGCACATGGGAAGTAAGAAACTATCTAAGGGCAGGTCGTAGAAATGGGGATTCAGTGGCACACATTAATCAAATTATATCTTCACCACACCATCAAGCAAAGAATATTAAATCTACTGGATTCTTCCAATTAAAAATGCAGAGCTAACATCACGGATACAGAAGTTGCAAACAATTTACGAGCATCTAAATTAAGTGACACCTAAGAATCTAAATTAAGTAATACATTCACTAGACGCAACAGACAGTCATGCAGATTGTACAGCTACAGCATATCGACGCTGATCATTACTTGATAGGGTCTTGCCAGTCAGCAACTCAGTACAGATCTACTAGATCAGGCTATAAGAATGGCAGCGCGCTTAGTTGGCTCGCCACACCTCATCAGCTTCTACCTGCAGGACTGTTGGGACAACATGAGTGGATGCAAACAAGGTAAGAAGATATCACACAAAGTTTTCTCAGATTCTTTCTAAGAGCTGTGTGGTCATTTGAACTGATTAACTCGACAATATAGTAAGCTCTAATGACTAGGTGTATTATCTTCTGAATGTCAACAGAAGCTGATGAAACCTTTAGTAAATAACGGGGGTAACAAATTCAAGGATCATTGTTTATGAAGAACAGAAATACTGCTCTAAATGGAGTTTAAAACAAGAACCCACACATACCAAGCAGCATAAGCCCTCAGCTACAAGACTAGAGCTCCACATGCTTGGATAACTGACCAAAAGACTTAGAAGAGATGGTAAATTCAAGTGGTGCTGACTGCTCAGATAATGAAAGAAAACTCACTAGGATGTTATAAACTTTACTGTAAACCTGCAGCCGGTCACAAAAGAGATGCAAGTCCTATAATTATGACTCAGCGGTTAGATTTTCAGGAGAAATTTCAAGTGGGGATTTGAGATGATTTTAGGAATAGGAAACCAACATTACCCATGCATAGATAGAAGATTCTGCTACGATTCTGCATGGACCAAGAATTCCAGACAGCGCCACATAGACTGTACGACATCATTGCAAACATAAAGTGTTTCAGCGTTGGCTGTAGCTTAGCATTAAGTACTATCTTGCGTATACCTAAATCTGTCATCGGGCTCATAGTATACGAGGAGTAGAGATGCGCATATGTACAATTCTGTAATATATGGAATTAAAGGTTTTTTTTTGTTCTCAGCCCCTCCCCTCCCCTCATAATAGTGTACTATCTTCTTTAACTATGCAATCCTAGATTACAGGCTGTTACCATGATGACTTGCCAGCAATTTAGAACTGGCATCATCGATTTTGGCCATAACCCAAGTCTGACGCAGAGGATAAAATAATTCAATCAGAGATATGAGATATGCAATGCTCTAGGCTTAGTCAAGTAAACAACCCAAACCAAACTATTTTAGCTCGTTCAAGCTTAGCTCTCTCTCGCCGGCATGGTTTTTAAGGCGTCGCCAAGTCGTCGCCTAAGCGACGCTTAGGCGTCAGAGCGCCCGGAGATGTGCAAGTGGTGTTACTGCTCAGCAGCTCAGAAAACGCAACAAAGCTCACTAGGATGTTATGAACTTTACTGAAAACCCTGCAGCCGGTCACAAAAGAGATGGAAGTCCTATAAGTATTGACTCTGTAGTGTAGATATTCAGGAGAAATTTCAAACGTGGGGTAGTGAAAAGGGAGCGTATGGCCTCGAGATGATTCAGGTGCTCTCGGGGATATGAAACCAACATTACCCATGTATAAATAGAAGATTCTGTTAGTAGGATTTTGCATGGACCAAGAATTCTAGACAGACCCATATGGACTTGTAATGCATCATTGCATAGGATAAGCTTGTTTCTCTTGGCTGTATCAAGTAGACTCAAATGAAAACCAAAAACTGAGGAGGTTGCCAGCAATTTAGAACTGAAATCATTGATTTTGACATTAGCCCAAGTCTGGTGCAGAGAATAAATAATTATATCTGAGATCTGAGCTCTGCATTTCTCTAGGCTAGTCAAGTAAACAAACCGAAACTGAGCTATTTTAGCAAGAAGTTAAACTAGCAGCGTAAGGGAGCATAACGCAGAAATTTTACAGTATATTCACACTGTCGGAAGGGAAAGTTGATGTGCTAATTTTGTGAAAAGAAGTTATACCACAAACTAGTGTTATCATTTTTAACAAAATATTCCAATAACCAGCAAGAAAACTCGATATCCAAGCAATTTTACTGAACAACTTAAACGTAATTGACCCTTGCAGACACTAAACAACAGAAGTTAGCAAGAAGTTAAACTAGCATAGCTTCCCTGCAGATCAGATGGAACATGACAGTTGACAGTCGTACTGACCTGAGCTAGGGACCGAGTCCCTTAATGGCGTCGAGGAGCAAGCCGTAGACGTCCTTAGCAAGATCGTGCCGCCTCATCTGCGAGCGCACTTCTGCATCAAGCTGCTGCCTCCACCTGGCTTCGATCGATCTCGCGGCCTTTGTTCCTAGCAGTGACAGCCCCTTCTCCAGAGACACCCCGGACAGCGCTAGACCATTTGTCTTCCAGTACGCATCGAGCACCTCGGTGGCTACCGGGAGCAGGGCTGCCGCGTCTGGGACAGTGCGGCGCTCGTTGGCCTCCTCTTCCTCCGGCGCGTCATCCTCGGAAGGCAGGCCGAAGCGGTCGCCCCAGACCTTGGTGCAGAGGTCGCGCAACCGGAGCTCATGCTGGCCAGCGGCTGCGGACGGCGCCACGTGCTGAAACTTGCTCTTGAGGCGCTTGAGCTTGTAGTACACCTTGGCCTGGTCGAGGTGCGGGAGATGGAGCCCCTGAGGTAGTCGAAGAGCGCGCCCATGTCCGGGAGGCGCGGGACGTGGCCGTTGCGCGCGCGAAAGGCAGCGGCTCCGGTGAGGAGCGCCAACTCGTCGGCGTCGCTCCACAGCCTCTGGACGGCGCCGTAGGATCTGGAGCTGGGGGTCGCGCGGGGCGCGCCCGCGGCGAGCACGGCCAGCGCGGCGGCCTCCTGGAACGCGCGGGGCATGCGCGCTGAGGGCGAAGCCGAATCCTGGAGCGCGCGGGACCGGCGCTCGGCGGACGCGGTCACCGCGGCGGATTCCGGTGGCGCGTGGCGCCTGCGCTTACGCTCGCTCTTGCGGGAGGAGGGGTCGCGGGGCTGGGGCTGGGTTCCCGGCGGCGGTCGTCCAGGCGGAACCTGGCGCGGGACGAGCGCATCTTCGAGCCGGGAGGGGAGGGGGACGCACCGTCGGCTTCCATGGCGCTCGGGGACGGGCGCTGAGATGGCATCGGCGGGGCGCGGGTGCGGGCTTTGGCGTGCGCGTCGTGGCCTCTCGCGTTGTCTGAATGTGTGAAAATCCACAAATTTGTCCCTGAGACGAAACTTTAGCTCGAAATGAACCTATTTTGAAAATAATTTTTGATCTAACCATTTTTGTCTCACCCGAGGGTGCGCGTGGTGGAGCGGCTGGAGGTTGAAGACGGCGAGGCGCTGCGGTGCCGTTCGTATCCTTCCTTTTCTTTGCTTGTAATCGACCTTGTACTGTTTCCTCTAGTATGAATACAAGTATGGAAAATTCAAAAAAAAAAAAACATGGTGGCGCTACTCTCTTGGGATAGTGTGTGCGCGAGTGCTACGCTACCACCAGCGTGGCACGATGGGGCCAAAGGTGTGAACTGTGAAGTCTAGCGTCGGAGAATAGGGCGCTATGGTTAGGACGGCAGCGCCTCATTATGGGGCGCGACCATCTTGTGATTTTGAAAAAAGATATCAGAGAGCATGCGGGCAGCCAAAGTGTTAAACTTTTGCCAAGTCTAAGTATAGCGCCCGTAGTATGGGGCCTTATGCTTCGGATGGTAGCGCCTTGTCGTGGGACGCTATACCCCTGAGAACTGATAAGTGGCTAGGGCCGCGGGTGGAGAGCCCAACCCATGGCCCTAAACACTTATTCATCAACTCCCGACCTCGACCCCCTTCTATGTGCCTCTCACTCTCCCTGTCCCAACTCACCCTCCTTCAAATCCCTCCATTTTGGTCCAATTTATTTGTGGATTTCGGCTCCCTACGTGGAGAGAGGTATTCTCCCCATCTTCCTTGTTTTTGTCCAATTAAAATCTTGCAATTTGGTGCCATTTGTGTAGATCTCGAAAACCCTGGAAATTTCATATGATTTCATATGAGGGAAAACGTGTGGTTTTTTCTTTGATTATATTGGTCAATGGGTGTGTGTATGATGGTTGCGAGCTTGATTTAGTTAGGGTTAGTAGTTAACGAGCTAGATTTTGTTATTGTATTTGTTTCAAATGCATAGCTTAGCCCAATTTCTATCATTTGATGCATTTGGGTTGTTCAAATTATTTTTTTAGACGGGGAGAATTGTTAGTGTTCATCATGTGGACAAGGATATATTTTTAAAAGTCAATGTGGCGCGTGACTCGGAGGTGATTGTGGTGGTGTTTGATTGTAGCCCTAACTATGCCGAGGTTGTGGAAAAAGTGAGAGTTGCATTATATTGGATGGAACCAAATGTTGTAGTTGGATTAGAGGGAAGGCATAATGTTGGGTTCGGTATGCACACTCGTTGGAAGACGATGTATCTCAACTTCGAGTCGTGTTGGAGTGCATACAAGGAGGCGATGGCATGAAGATAAGGCTCTCAAGTTATTTTCCACAAAAAAGTTTGATACTCGGTTGCAATTTGACTTGAACCGGTGTGTCTCCCAACGTGATGTTCGTAGCCCGGGTCAAAAGGAGGCGCTCGATGACCATGAAGTGTATGACACCACGTCAAGTCCACCTCCAGTGACTTAATGTGAATTGAGCCAACCAAACAACCCAGCATGACTCGAGCCAACATTCAAGAAAAAAAACCCTAATGTGTCTAGTCAGACGCTCGGGGGTCGGGCTGGCGACACGAGAGCAGAGCTGACCAACAGGCTGACACGTGCTAAACGGGTCTAGCACGGCCTAGCATGTGGTGGCCCGTTTATTAGGCGGGCTGTGTCGTGCCAGCCTTCGGGCCTCGCCTCAAGGCCCAAGCACGACATGTTTAATGTTTCTGGGTTGTTTTTTAGCTAACTCTGGGCAGTTTCTGGGCTAATTTTGCCCTCTTGGCTTAGGTACGACTGAGCGTGCCGCGAGTCAGCATGGCCCGTTTAGTCACGTTTTGGGCCAGGCCCTTGAAGGGCCAAGCACGTGTGCTAACGACCCGGCCCGTGAGCACGAACCCATCTGGCCAGCTCTGCATGAGAGCTAGAGCGATTGTACTGTATGTATCGGTTTTAGTTTTCGAGAAAATTTCCTACTCATAGAGCTAAAAGGTGAATTGGCCTCTCTCTTACCATTGTGAAAAGTTTTGTAATTTGTAAATGTACCAAATGAATTTAAGATGACTATTTTCAAATAGAAAGATTTAGCAACCGAAAGTCCATTAGCATGTTTGGTTCTAGCTGCATCAAGATGATAAGCTGACTCGGACCTGTCCTTGGACGCGGCCCCGTCGCCCCAAGGCCAGTTTAAAAGGCCACGAGTCGACCCATATGAAGAATATTCACTGGACTCGTCCACCCGATGTGTATTGCAAGACTTATGTGTGTGATTATGAAATTTGTTGTTGAATAGCTGAAAATTATATGGTTTCTGTTCATAAATGTGATGTGTAGTACTAATTGGTACCTGTATTAAAAATCTGAATACAAGGAATTGTTGTCCTAATAGCACTAATATACATAACTAGACATATGATAGTGCGTTCCAATTGTTTCCATATAGCGACGCTATATGCACCATGTTAGATGGTGCGTAGCGTGGCACAAATTTTTCTCGCTCAAGACATAGACATTGCCGACACATAGCTTAAGTGCAGTTGTCGCATCGTAAGCTCTACCGTGTCGTTGTGTCATATGTAGCTGAAGGATGATATGGACTCCCACTCTGCATTTTGTGTCTACACCGTCGTAGCTGGCACCTCTACCACCCTCCCCCTCCCTATTTTACTGCCCCCCCCCCCCCCCCCCCCCCCCAACCATAAGGGATCCCCACGCTGAAGGCCATCCATCAACCCCTCTCCGTGGTCATGAATTTTATTGTGCTCCGTGACCCTCTTCGCCCCTCCTCATCCTCATCCTTATCGATTTTCCCCTTTCTACGACAAGCACATCGGTAACCGAAGAACTTTCCTCGCCCCTTCTTCATGATTCTAGATCTTCTTATTCACCCTCTTCGCCCCTCCTCCAATTCTTGATTTTATGCCCTTCCATGATAAGCGACTCCGCAGAAGGCCAACGATCTCTCCCTTCCCATGGTGAATTTTCTTGTTCACCATGACCCTCTTCACCCCTATCACCCCCTCGTTCCCATTCCTTCCAAGACAAGCGTCTCCGGCGTTAAAAAACCACCCGTTGCTTACTCTTTATGGATCTGAATTTTCTCGTAATCCATGATCCTCCATGGATCTGAATTTTCTTGTCCTCCACGACCACAAGTGCTGGCTAGACATGGCGACATGGTTATCACAATCGATGGTTTGACATCTTGTGCGGATGAGAGCACCCGAGTAGTGAACTTCCAATCCGCTAATTCCATGTGAGAACGATGCAAATTGCATTCTCTTTCCTTACCGACCTCTTCACAACTGCTAATTTAACGTGAGAGCGGTGCAATTTGCACTAAATTTGTGATGCGTTATTGGTTTTATTTCTAAATTTGTTCGATGGTGAGTTGAGTTTTTTTTTTGTGTTCTTGCATCCTACACCGTGAATGAATTGGCACTAGCTGGAAGCTTTTGCCATGGCATTAGCTGGCCCAAACAAGTTTCCTAATTTTCCTCGGTCCGTTTACGCTTCTTTTCCTTCGCTTTTCGTCCACGAAAACGCCACATGTGTACGTTGGCCCGGAGGCCCGGACAGTAAAGTTTTCGTTTTAAACAGCCAAAAAAGCAGGTAAAGCCAGGGATCATACGCGTATCCTCGGCTTATACAAAACCGTTCCTTCTTCCCGTGTCCTGACGCCACCTGGCCCCTCCCTCCTCCCCACTTTCTCTTCTCCCTCCCTCCCTCCCTCCCTCCCATCGGATCCGAAACCCAAGCGAAAAAACCGGGCCGGAGAGGAAAAAAAAAAACAACATTCGAGCACAGGGGCACACAGTCGGACTGAACTCCGGGTCGGAACGAAACCCTAACCCTAGCTCCGCCCCCGCCGCGGCCCTCGCGCCTCGCCGGAGGCCAGCCTCCTCCCCCGCCGCCCCCCACCCCCCGACGTGGGCGTAACCTCCGCAGGCCCCGGCCGCGATGCGCCCCTCCCCCGCCGAGGCGTCATGAGCGCCGGGGGCATGGAGGGCTCGCCGGAGGGCGCGGCCCTCGGCCTCGGGTTCGACCCCTACGCGCAGGCCAGGAAGGCGCTGTCCCTGCGCACGCCCTTCGAGGAGGAGAACGCGTCCAGGGTGCCCACGCTGCCCGCGCGGCTGGTCAGCTGGGCGGGGCCGAGCGACAGGCGGAAGAAGCACAAGAAGCTGGAGCCCCCCGACGCGGCCGCCGAGGAGCACCCGCCCAAGCTGCCCGCCGCGCCCTCCGGGAAGAAGGGCGCCTGGGAGCACTTCGAGGCGTATTTCCGGCCCGTCACCCTGAATGACGTCGAGATGCTAATGCCAAAGTTCCCCTTCAGCTACGGGGAGCTCGATTCGTGCGTCCTCATTCCATTTCCTGGCAGCGGCGAGGAGCTCGTGAGCCAGGCCGAGACGTACGACGTGGCCGTCGAGGAAACGAGCTCGTACTTGGGCGTGGGCGGCGAAGAGGTTGTCAGTAACAAGGAGCGCAGTGGGCAGAGTGTGGATTTTGTTAGCAACATAAGCGTCGAGCAGGGCATACATGACGTGGTCGTGCAGCAGCTGGATAACACCAGAGACCGCGGTGAGCAGAGCATAGAGCAGCGCATGCACGAGGCGGTTGCACGACGGGAGGACTGGCCATTGGAGACAGAGCAAGGTAGTAGCAGTGGTGGCACCGTGTCACCGGCATCTTCGGAGGAGGCAGGAACATCACTGCATTGGCTGCTAGGAGCAAGGCAGCGAGTCGTGCTCACTACTGAGCGGCCGAACAAGAAGAGGAAGCTCTTGGGTGTGGATGCTGGGCTGGAGCAGCTCGTGCTGCTTCCACGGCGCTTGGGAGCTCAGGCTGGGCCGATGTGCGATGTTTGCTGTTTGGGAGAGAGCGGCATGGTGTCCAACACGATGCTTTGCTGTAGCAACTGCAAGGCTTCCGTGCACCAGAAGTGTTATGGTTTGCATGTCCTGCCAGAGGGCCAGTGGTTGTGTGCTTGGTGCAAGTATGTGGATTCGGCAGGGTTGCCATCGAAGAAAGATGCGGGCAGCACCCTGTCAATGCCTTGTGTGCTATGCTCAAAGGGGAAGGGGGCCCTAAAGCCTGTAAAATCGGAGCCTAATCGAACTGCAGATGGAAGCAACCTGCAATTTGCGCACTTGTTTTGTAGTATTTGGAAACCAGAGGTTCTTGTGGAGAACATGGACTCAATGGAGCCTGTTACTAATGTTGGATGTGTACAAGAGAATCAGATGAAAATGCTGTGCACTATTTGCAAGGTTAAGCGGGGTTCATGCATTCGATGTAGCCATGGTATGTACTTCTACTCGCCTCAGTTATTACAATTTAAGCTTTGCTTCACTAAATATAATTCTTAAGGTTACTAGACCATAGTATCGCAGAAAATATTGCTTGAGAACTGCAGTCCCATATATATATTAACTTCATGCACAATTGATAAATCAAAATAGGTAGTTCTTCCTACTTAATTTTCCTTTTCAAAACTTACAGTACAACACAAACCCACATCAGTTTTGGTATTGAGATTTGCTTCTGATACTCATCATGTACTTCTTTGTTTTTTCAACTTCAAGTTTTACTTCTGTAATGGAAGATATCCGACAGATTTTATCCTCATATTCCAACAAAAAGGCATGCAGTACATTCTGGTGTGCCTTAAGAGGCGATTGTTCAAAGTTAGGTGTAGAGTGCTGCTTGCAGTCAAGCACAATAAAATCTGCTGTACCAGGCTGGAGCACAGAATGCTTGCTGAAATAGTGGGCTAGCTCTTTTCTGGCAGCAACTTTCCATAGGAAGCATCCCTCTTCCAAATGAAGGGCTTCAGTAGCTACTCTACGTAGTAGAACACATTGTAACGGGTGGTGTACCAAGTTAATGCTTTACATTGCAACGTGTGGTGTATTTTGGGGAACGCACAACGTGGTGGCATTCAGTCGACAATTTGTTTTGCTATTGCGTACCATATGAATTTTAATAGAGTAGCATCTTTTCATGCAAAAAAAGTAGGTCTAGAGTAGTTAAATTGAGTTTTTGGTTGCACTACAAATCATATATATCCTTCCGTTTGTGGAATCAAGTTTCTGGCTTAAGATTTCAATTTTCTACATTCTATTGTAAAATGTCTATGATATCGTGTTTTAATTGGGTGATATTTACCCACCCTTATATTTGAGGTTGGCATATCCACACACATTATAAGTTAAAATGTGTATTGTCACCTGCCAAGAGTAAATGCAATAACAAATATTGGAACCAGGTTTAAATTCTATTCACACGTACGGATTTTTAAATTACGTGTTGATTGGCATTACTAAGTACATACATATTCATTTCTCTTGTAATGCGTGTATGGCATATTGCTACTGTCCTGAGACAGCACTAGTGAGCTTTGTCTTCTTATGTTAAACTGTTATTTGTTGTTTTCTGTGAATTTCGGGTTTTGCCTCTTTTCTACGCTCGAATACCCTACCGCTGGACTCGGTTTGTCCTTTTAGGTTTGCTATTATACTAGTTACAAAACGACAGAAGGGTCATGATTCCTTGGATATTGTAACTTCTTCTTAAAAGGACAGCAATAGGCCTCCTGATACTTGATTCCGTTTGTGTCTCTTCAGTGTATTGTTATCTTTTCTCCTATGGGGAGTGGCAAATTTCTCTAGTAACTTCTTAATTAAATCATCAGGTCTGAGTGCAACTTTCGTCACCTAAAATGCTGTGCTATGCATGACTGCTGTGTCTGGCACAAAATTATATGTTCACCCGGGTGGTAATTTTCAAAAATCCGGTTCGCTTTCAGCACTTGGGATGTAGTTCTTGAGTAGATGCAGTCCCTTGGTAAGATTTTCCTTGACATCAGTGCTGCCCTGTGATACTTTGTTATTATCTTGTGTTGTTTGACTTGCTTGTCTGAGTAACCCACAATGCTCGAGTAGATGCATCCTTTTAGTAAGATTTTGTTTGACATCAGTGGTGCCCTGTGATACTTTGTTATTATCTTGTCTTGACTGACTTGCTCGCTTAAGTAATCGCCGGTGTTATTTTCTTATGCACCACAAAAGTAATGTTCACTTCGATAGCGCAATGATGCCCTGAGTCTGTTTGATATATTTCATTTTTTGAAATGGCTGCTCAAGATATATTAAAAACTGAATTAAGTACTAAAAATGTGTCCTAAAAGCTATTTATATGTGATTTATTATATGGAAAGAACATGTTCAGTTATCTTTCTCATTTTCCCTCAACATTTGTTCTAGTTATAATTAATACCACCTATGTTATATATAGCCATGATAAATAAAGATAAGTTTTTGGCTAATATCCATCCGGGCAGAGTTTTGCCCACTTTTTTAGGTTTGTTAATGCTAAGTTCCATGTGTTTTTCAGGGACGTGCCGGGCACCATTTCATCCTATATGTGCACGGGATTCCAAGCACCAAATGGAGATATGGGGAAAATGTGGACATCCTAATGTGAGATCATTATCTTCAAGCCGTTGCCATAACCTTATGTAAGTTCATGCTGCTCATTTTTCACGTTTGTTTTGCAGGTCGAGCTGAGAGCATTTTGCTCAAAGCATTCTTCAGTTGGATATGTCAACTCTCTAGAGAAAAGTAGTAATGCATCTCAGCAGAGTCCTAGAGAAGTGAGGGACAAAGATGCAAATCTCGGCTTTGGAAAGATCCCAAAACTGAGATTCACACGCAAGAACAAGGACAGATCCATGTACGATGAAACCGGTACCTTTAACCCTGACCACCTTATCAAAGTGGAGATGGAGCATGGTGCTTTGCCCCGTACTGTTAGAAGTTTAGATACTCAAGCAACCCGAAGTATGGAAATGGATACTGATCACCCCTCAGTTGGTGGTAATCTTATGAGAAACTCCGGTGATATTGCTATGGTGCTAAAAAAGGTAACTGCTGCCAATTCAGAATCAAGTTGTTACTCAGGATTTACTGCTTAATCTTTATTAAGAAAAACATTAATGCCTACCGTATTTGCAGCTAATTGACAGAGGGGATGTTAGTGTAAGTGATATAGCATCTGAAGTGGGTATTTCTTCAGCGTCCTTTGAAGCTGCTCTCGTGGTACTTTGGATATAGCTTATGTCTAGCATTGCAAATTATTTCCGAGCTAGTTTTGCTAATTCTCTGATTTTCAGGGTGAAACTACAACCTTTTCTCATGGTTTGAAGTTGAAAATCATCAAGTGGCTTCAAAAGTCTGCACATATACCAGCTGTTCAAGCAATCTCTCATAAAGGGAGCTCAGAGGTGGTACAAGAGAACAAACTAGATGGGTCCGAGAGTACAAATAATGTCAATGTGAAGAGTTCATTGGTCTTAGTGGACAAAGAAGCAGCAGTTGAGATGTCGGATTCTACTGTACCAAAACCCTCACCACCAAGATCTAACACCACGATTCTGAAAGAAGAGAAGGCAATATGTGCAACTGGAACTACTTTGGAAAATGGAAAAAAGAATACGGTTAAAGGAAGTGCTGATCATGATCATTTCCCTACTGATGATTTTGCAAAAGAATCTAGTAGAAAGCTGTCCCCAGGTGGAAGCAAAGATACGTCAAAGGCAGTGCATGAAAAAATGGTATAAAAACATACTTTTCCAGTATTCTGTGAAGCTTTGTTTGTTTCTTGCGTCTGAAGTCTGAACTAGTTTGAAGCATTAAATATCAGTGTAGATGATAGTTTTCTTTGGTTTGTTTTCCTGAATAACTGGCATCTGGCATCATAATTTAGCAAATACCTTCATTGGCTATGTTTCTGCATGCATATCTACGTTCCTGCTAGCTTTAGGTTGGAAAAGTATAGTAAATGGGAATAAGGGAAATTATTGGCTGTGGTTTTTGAGGGTAGATATATCCTTAGTACTCCCTCCGTTCCAAATTAGATGTCTTCCATTTGTCCACATGCGGATGTATCTATACTTGTAACATGTCTAGATACATCCGCATGTGGACAAATGGAAGACATCTAATTTGGAACGGAGGGAGTAGTTCTGATGGGATTTCTTTTCAAACTCCACAAGGCCAAGTGGCTAAGGTCTAAGGCGAATGTATATGCATGCTGTTTGCTGTAACTGATTATGTAGAATTGCTGGGACCTAGTTTTTGCTAAATGACAAATATATTGTCTGAAATTCAATAGTAAAATGGTAGATGGATTTTCTATTAGCGTTCACAAATGGATTGGCCCTTAAATGTCTCCACTCGCTAGTAAGTGAATGGAGTTTCTAGCTTTCCTCTGTCTTTCCCTGCTGCATCAGCATTTAGGTGTCTTCTTAATTTTTACTGCAAAGAATTCAACTGAGATGATAGCTAACTGATAACTTTCAGATTTAGTTCTGACATCATTGTTTGCGTCTCCCTGTTCTGCTAAGTTTGTGAACTCCAGGTTACCTTTGTCTTGTAGTTGGCTGTGCTGTCATTACTTATGGTCTTAAGGAAACAATCTTTAGTTATGGATACAGTTTTGATTCCCATCCTTGTGACAGATACCGAACAACATCTCTGTCAATAAAGTATTTGCTACTTCCATGGAGAAAACAAATCAACTCGAAGGTAAAAATCTTTTGTTGAACCACTACTCCAGAGTTCTCACTGCCTTTTGCATGATCTCTAGATTCTAGAGAGCATTTTAATCGTTTGCTGTCTTATCCTTCTGTGCTCCTTTGTATTGGCCATTGAAAGCTCAGTTTTCTTTTGGTTAATCGTTCATTCACAAAACCAAATGAGACAAATTGCAACACAACTTTTCAACAAAACCTACCAGTCAGACATCCTTATTTATGGTGTGAACCAGTCTGATACGCAACTTGAAAAGAAGTTCACAGCATTCTTTCTATAGTGCTGCGCCAGCTCTGAATGCTCTGCTCTAGCCTGCCTGCTTGTATTGTAATGAAGTGGCTGCGAACTTTGTGAAAGTTGCAAGCTTGCCTGATATACTTGTTTTCTGTGTTTTGTTCTAGTTTTGAACTATAGTAGATATTACTACTCGAAAGTTGTTAACTGGGTTACAACTTACAAGGTCAGTTCTATTACTCCTTGTAATGCTGCAAAGGTCATGACAGTGCTGTTAGGATCTGGATTGGATACTGATGACAGGCCAATTCGGTGGCTTTTGGGACGAGCACCACCTTGTTCTACATATATATGTGGGCATTTAAGGCTATGTTTGGTGTCTTTATTCGTTTTCTATTGGACATGACCAGTTCTTCCCCGTTGTTACTTGCCATGCAAGTGCTAGTCTGTTGCAACTTTTTCGGTTCAAGAAAATTAGCTATACCAGCTAAATTGCCATTTTTGTGTATAATAAGAACGTTGAAATGAAGCATACATTGAGAAGCTGTACAAATTCTCAAATTAATAGAACTCGACTCGCACAGAAAGGAATTTTGTTTTAAAAATCTTAAAATATTGCCTATTTTTGTTGACATAGGTTGAGAGTTAAGTCATATATACACAGAAAGGATTGTCGTACAGTACAATATTTTCTTTTAGTAGATACTCCCTCCGTTTCTAAATGTAAGATGTTTCTAAATCATGTCTAGATTCGTGTGGGCCAGAAAATGCTAAAACATCTTACATTTATGAACGGAGGGAGTATGTTTTAGCTCATAATTATTTGCAGAATTATTCACGTAATTGTGTGGTATAGTTCTAGTTCTTACAGTATGTTATGAACAGCTACATCAATTGGAATGAAAAATAATGACTTGACAGAGGCTGAACTTGGATCAGAAGTGGAGGAGTGCGTTTCTTCATTGGATAAAACCTCTTCTTTGGGTGATAATGCTAAGCATGGGTCGAATTCAGTTGACAATGGCGTATCCAATCATCGTGATTGTAATATGGATCACGTATGTGGACAACCCCTTTTCAGGTAAATAATCCAGCTAATCGTGTATTGCCTATTCTGCTATTGTTTTTTACCCATCTTCTTTATTTAGTCCCAACTCCCAAGCCATCTTTTTTTTGCATGAACAAATGTCCTTCTATTTGGCCCTGGTTGTTGTTGACCCCTTTTTTTCGCTTCATGCAGCTTTGATGATTCTCATTCTTACATAAATCCATTTATCAAAAAAAAGATTGCCTATCTTTGGGACCATAACTTTAAGCAGAATACGCAAGCACAGTGTCACTCTGGTAAATTGTTAATACTTTCTCCAAATAATTACCCAGTTTCAATCTATATTGTTAGCACCTTTAATGTTCGTAATGATATTTTACTTGTCAAGCTTTAACTGAATCCGTTTTCTTGCACAAATGTTCCTAGAAGTACAATTATGTTCGTCCGATGAGAAAAGGCCTGTGGATTCCTCAGTAGAACTTATGGAAACAACAGAATTTGATGTGGCAGATCAAGTTTCTAAGGCAAAATCTTTGGGAATTCTTGATGATTCACCTGATGATGAAGTAGAAGGAGAAATGGTTTTCTTACAAGCTAGGCTGCTTGACAATGCTATGGTTCTAAAGCATAGATATGGTAAGTCTTCCTCGGTTTATGTATTCCTTGTATCCTTTACTCTTCTTCTGGCGAGTTTTCACAATAATTATATCTTGTCAACTCATGTGTTGCTCGTTTTATGTCAATGGCCTTCTTGTGTCAACACTGTCAATGAAACTGTCCCTTACAATGTGAATCGACTCTTGCAGAAGATTTAATAGTCAAGGTTGTTCAGAATCTTTCTCGCGAGTTGGATATCTTCAGTAAAAGAAAATGGGACTTCATCCTTGTTAATCATTTTCTCCGTGACGTTAGAGAAGCTAAGAAACGTGGCAGAAAAGAGAAGAGACATAAAGAAGCTCAGGCTGTACTAGCTGCAGCTGCAGCTGCTGTTGCAGCCTCCTCACGTAACTGTACTGTGAGAAAAGATGCAAATGATGATGCAGTGCCTGCTATTCAACAGGTTTCTTGCTGTATTATATTGGTTAATTAACACATGATTATTTTTGTTGAGAGGATTTGTATCTTATTTCCTGTGACCTTGTAGAGCTCTCCAAAATTTGGCGCTGGATCATCAAGAGTTGCCCAGCGGACTCCTTCACTGCCACGGCCCAAGGATTCATCAAAGCCATCCAACAGCAAAGTTTCACCAGTTACTAACTTTGGCACTTTCCATATGCCAATTTTCTCAAAAGAAAATGCACTCTACTGTGATGTCTGCCTGCGGAGTGAATCTGTGTTGAACCGAATATTTGTCTGCTCCAGATGCAAGGTGCTTTGGATTTTGTTGAGTTTTGAGGTAGTATGCTCCATTCTGTTATTAACTTTGATCTGTTCAACAGGCTGCTGTCCACATAGATTGCTATAGAAATATAGGGATATCTACTGGCCCCTGGAAATGTGAACTTTGCGAACATATTTCATCAGAAGCTGCTAGCTCTAGTGATCAATCTGACTGCAATGACACTGACGTATCCCTGGTACAGTGTGCTCTGTGCCATAGAACATCTGGTTCTTTTAGGAAGACTATAGATGGACAGTGGATTCATGCCTTCTGTGCCGAGGTACTTAAATCATTTTCACCTTCTGTTTTCATATGAGATTGCGTTTTAACTTTTTTTTTCCTAATATTTTCGTAGTGGTTGTTGGAGACCAAGTACATTAGAGGGCAAGATAATCCAGTGAACGGAATGGTACTCTTCTCTGTCCAGCATTTCGGTCATTCTAGTTTTCATTTTCAAGTGTAATCGAACTTCCTCTGTTGTTTTTCATTTTCAGAAATAAACAGAACCTCTTCTTTGACTTTATTGTCTATATAATCTGTTGTTATTCGTCAGTGCTATCATATCACATTATACTGCATCATCTTAATATTTGTCTATTTAATGCATCTATCAGGAAACCCTTCTGAAGGAGAAAGATACTTGTTGTGTCTGCATCAGCAAAGTTGGTGTGTGCCTCAAGGTATCACCTGTGCCTGTTTATTGAAGTTAGAGCATGAAGAGACCAGATACTTACGATAAGTTTCTCTTTCTGCTATGCAGTGCAATAGTGAGGACTGCCAAACCACTTTTCATCCTTCTTGTGCTAGAGACGCTGGTTTCTACATGAACATTAAAGGATTTGGGGCTACGTTGGAGCACAAAGCATACTGTGGCAAACACAGCACAGAGCAGAAAGAGGTAAGTGCAGCATGAAGACTATTTTGGACAATCCATTTCTTTCTTTGGTACCTACGACTAGGTTAACTATTCACCTTAGATCCTGCAAATAAATATGTTACTATAGATAAGAAACCGGAAGTGAACTTGGTCCCTAGCTTATATATGGTCTTAGGGTTTTACCATAATGAGATCAAACAATGTGCACATTTAGTATAATTATATGTATCCAGTTTGCAGGCTTGCTGGCATATTCTTTGATCATTTATGGATATTTTTCCAGGGGCATATTTGTTATCTCAGTTTCTTATTTTTCTCTTTGAAATTCACGCAGACTGATGCCTGGCAGCATGGACCCAAGGAACTAAATAGCTTGAAAAGGATGAGGGTTAGTATGCCTGACACATTTTATTGTTTTTCAACTACATTTAAATGAACACAAAAAACTATCAATAATTAGGAACCAAGTAAAAGCTTCTTTTGGAAAGGATTTTGTCGCGAGTTTATCGTATGTGCCTGATAGAATTTCATAACATTATATCAGCGTGCCGCTTTATGACTGGAACATACTAAGGAGCTGGATACAGTAACTATATATTGTTTTGATCTACCTTTATTTTCTGTGTAGTAAACACAGCTAAGCTGAATAATCAACCCTACTAGTAGTGGTTGGTGCTTCATGTCAAGCATGAAAGCACCCCCTAACCACCCTTCCCATTTTTATCTCTTATCAGTGATGTTGAGAGATAACTGAAACATATTAAGCGGTGAGATGCACCTGCTAGCTCAATTTATGATGCTGCATGCTATGCTCGTAGCTAACCACTTGTGTTTTGTGTTCTACATGATTGTTCCAAATTGATACAAGAGGTGTCTAGGGAGTGTCATTCCTTTTCAGTGAACATTGATCAAATGAGAATTGAGGCATTATTATATCATTTGCAGGTTGAGTTGGAAAAGTTACGCCTCTTGTGTGAGAGGGTAATTAAGAGAGAGAAAGTGAAGGTATGTCCGGCCGTCAATTCTACTTCTCGTTTGGTGCCTTGAAAATTGAAGTACACCTTGAAGCTAGATATTTTTTTGTATGGATGATGAGTCGTTTCTTTTTTCCTTACAAGCATAGTTGGAAATAATACCTCAATACTATTTCTTAGAATTTGTTTTGTTGTGCTTTTATCTTAAAGTTAGCAACCTTTTCCGTCTGGTGTTTTCTTCGATGGTGTTGCTGTGTTGGAATTTACAAAACGTGTTGGAATTTACAAAACGTTATTGGTATGGGCTAAAGAGGTAGCCCAGCCATGTTTCACATGACTTAATAGGCTATCAGCAAGTAGGAATCACATAAAGTTAGGAGATAAAAATAAGTTACGAAGAGAGTTATCGTATTAGGCAAGATTAGTTTAGTGAGGAAGATAAATAGAGTTCGTGTCTTAGTGAGGAAGATAAGTAGAGTTTGTGTCTTGCGCGAAAGTCGAGCTACATATATGAAGAGCCAGCGTGCAACTCTTTGAATCAAGCAATGGAATAAACAGAAGTTCTCCAAGTCTCACAGCCTTTCTTTACCGTTCTTTAATGTTAGCACCCACGTTAGGACCTGTTACCGGATTGAGGCCTGCTCAGCAAACCACGCTGTTCTGAAGAAGAATTTCACGGTCCTGCAACAAAGCACTGGACTTCCGCCGCCTCCACCAAATGCGTTTCCTCCATCCGTTCCCGCCCCTGCTGCGGCCACCGCAACCACCTCCACTCCCCAAGATGCCAGTCTCATACTCTCATGGATGGTTTTGCATCTCCAACCCTTCGGGGGATTTGACAATTTGCCGCACTTTACTTTTCAATTACATCCATCGCAAGTTCACTTCTGTCCCTACTGAAATCACAGGTGCGGGGCCTTCCTCTGGCCCTCTTTGTGTCGCGATGCCCCAGAAACACGCCTCCACTGGTGGACTCGCCTGTTCCCACTTTTCTGATCTGGCATCACTCGCCCCACCTGTTGCCCCTCCCTGCTCCAGAACCTTACTGGATCAGCTTCTTGTACGCCGGCCGCTGGCAGCCGTCCCCAAGTGAGCCTGCAATGCGCCTCCTGCATCCTATCACATGGCCATGCAAGATCTTTTCCTGACCCGAAAGAACATTGGCACCGTCTCCGCTCTCTACAAGCTCGACCCATTCGACGTGGTTGATGATGGGATGGCGCATGCTCCATGGAGTGCATGCACCCTCGAGAGGAGAAGCAGACTAAGTAGGAGCTATATGTCCACGGAAAAGAGCTTTTGCTGATTCGCTCAAGGACTAGTTCCCAATCTCTCTAGTTGTTCCAACCATAGTTACCTTATTCGTAATTCGCTGAATTTGCGATTCGGATCTGTGGTTCATGATTTTTCGCTTATGAAAATCAAAGTTCTTTATATACAGTATGCTCTTTTTCCTTTGTAGTAAGTTGGATCTTCTGTGCACAGAAATAGGTAATTCTTTAGTGTCTACATAGTGAGAAAATCTGTTGGATAGTCTTCCTCCGATTCGGTTTCGCATTTGCCACTTCCAAAAAGGAGATAATTGAGAAGAACCAAAAGACCGGATCAGCCCAAAAACCTTCTCTTTTGTCTCTTCCACTCCCAGCACTGCGATGCCTTCTGCCTTCCCCCTGCCCTCTCTTCTCGCGCTACCTCTCACTCTTTGCCAAATCAATTAACTCATCCTTCTCTCAAACTGATTCTTTTTTCTTCTAATTTTTTAGGAAAAAATATTATCATACACACTGTTCTCAATATATTTTAAACATGTACCCAGCTGCTCGACCCTACGAGATTTCGAATTAAATTGATAGCTGTGGGATTGGTTGAACTAAATTGATTTTATGTTTGGCGGTCGTTTTCTAAAATCTAACTTTCATGGTTAGAAGTGGGATTTGTTAAATTAAGTCGATCAGATTGGATTATATTTGGTATAGTCAGCCAGCCTGGGAACTGCCAAACAAATAAACATCAGTACTTACTGGGGAAAGGAAAAATCCAGTCACATTCACCCTCGGTCATGGCTTCAATACCTTCCTATTGTCATATAAGGTTTCGTGCATGTAAATGTTCACTCTTGCGAATACCCTTCCAGTTTAATTTTCACTCATCAGTATAAATCTTACTGAAATATTCATATATCTTCTGTTGACAACAGATTGTCATGATAATTTTCTATTCATACCATAATCTTGTGCTATTTATTTTGCCAGAGAGAGACAGTTCTGTGTGACCATGACATACTCGCCAAAACAAAGGATACTGTTGTTTTCTCCTACCTTACACCTGGAGCTAGTTCAGAATCTGCCACTACTTCGGTTAATAATAAATCATACAGTGGAACCGTGCAAAGATCCGATGATGTCACGGTGGATAGCAGTATTTCTGGGAAAAATACCGTCAGGTTTTCCCTTAATAACGGAGATGCTGATAGAAACACAGCTGATAGCTCAAGGACACTGATATCTTTCAAACGGAAGTTGAGTGAGAGGGGACCACTTGCTGGCAAGCAACTTCCACAAAGACCAGTGAGTGCCCTACAGAAATTGGAAGATGGAAAACAGAAAATAAAAGATAAGGTTTGTAATGTTCTTTTCAGCTAGTCAATTATTTCTTACACCAAGCTAATGCACAACACATGGTTTTTGCAGCAGACAGAAACCTTTCAAAAGGAGCTTGTTATGACATCTGATCAAGCGTCTACACAGAACCAACGCCTTCCAAAAGGATATGTATATGTTCCCCGTGATTCTCTTTCTAAAGAAAAACCATGGAAACGAAATACACAAACCCATGAACCACAAGAGCCTGGTGGATAGGAACGGTTGAGATCAAGATGGTTAATTTCTCTCATGGAAATCCCCAAAATGTTTGCATGCTTATAGTGTTCTCATGTGAAAAGCGCAAGCATCAAGCAGTGCTGGCCTGTCCTTTTGTCGCAAGGACTACCAGCAACAAACGCTACTATCAAAATCAAGCTGTTAGGATGTGTTACAGACCGAGCTATTGTGGAAGTGTTTGGTGTGGGATCATACTAGAAGGCCTGGTCACTTGGATCAATGCAGACATAGGTGCATTTCACCCACCAGGGCGATCCAAAGACACCTCTCACCTGTGTATATAGATTTGTGGTTTAGAGTACAGATTTTGTAAATTTTCTTTGTACATTCCTACCTTTACAAATGCATAGTTTAGTTATGCAAAAAAGTGGTGAGAATTACCATTCCTTTTTGGTTGTAGAAGAAAAGAAGGGGCTTGGGATGACTGCATGGGTGATGCACTGATGCTCCATCTGATGATTGGACGCACTTGGTAATATCTAACAAGGTCTGATTCATGTTATTTGTAGGGATGGAGGGAGACAGTGAAAGCAGTTGAATAGACTGGATCAGCTACTACTGTTCAGCAGCCAGTTAGCACTGACCAAGATTATTCTTTTCTATGTTGATTGGTACTGGGTGATGAGATAAAACCAGTAGGTTTTTGGATATGTTTTTTTAGGATTAACTTGATTTATGTTGTCAGGAAAACAGCAGCAAGTTAAAGTCTAGCGTGTTTGCCAGGAGTTAACTTACATGTTGGATGCAGATATTTTGGTCTGAGACAGGTGTTTTCCTCTTGCCGTCCAGATATGTAACTGTGGTCAATTATGTTCGGTGGTGTTGAAAGCTAATGTAAAACATTTGTTCAGTTTATTATGGTATCTGTTTCCATTTGTTGTGTTTGTGCTGGAACCTGATAGCGTGTTCCTGCTGTGTGTTTCGAAGTGGTAATGGACTTGGAGGCATACTGTCAGTTTTATTCATAGAAAGACATTGATGTGGCGATTGGCGCTTAATCTCTCTTCAAATGCTTCTGCTGTTGCATTTGTCTGCTTGTGTCATTTATTTGCGTTCAAATAGACTTGGTCCACGCTGTTAATGTGGTGTATTTGATTTGTTTCTCATGATGGTTTGCATTTAGGTGTTTCCTGGTTCAAGCCGGGCGAGGCAGAACAATCAATCTTGCGTGCACCACAGGGCACATGCTCATTTTTTGCTCATTTTTCATTTTTTGCCCAGTCGTAGGAACGACCTTTTGGCATGCCAGACGTCTGCTTGAGGCATAGAAGGAAGGCACTCGCACGCTTCGCATGCCAAACTTTTCTCTCGTTGAATTTCGGCATTGGACACGTCACAAAAGACAATAGTAAAACACGGCACAATGGACAAAGACTGCCAAGCTTCACGAGAGGGAGAACCGAGCCACACCAAAATCATGAATCACATTCTTCTTTGTCGTACACCCTAGCCCAGAAAAGAAAGAAACATTTGTCACCAGCCGAAGAAGCTTCCATAACAGGCGGGTGACCATGCAAGGCAAGCTCCACCGAAAGCAAAGCTCAGGCAGCATTACTAGTACCGTCGTCATCTCCATCTCTCACCCGTATGACGACGAGGAAAAGGCACGCCCAATCGATCAGTCGTACTGATGTATCTACACATGTATTAGTGTGTAGATTCACTCATTTCGACCCGTATGTAGTTTGTATTGAAATTTCTAAAACATCTTATATTTTGGTACAGATGGATTATCTAAGAGAGTACAAGATAGTATAATAAAAAAAGGTTGAAAAGAAAGTACAATAGTATATGGTTGTATGCTCACTCAGTATATTTATGCACATAGATGTACATATAATTATGTGTCTTATATTTCTGGACGCAAATGAGCATCCCATATTGAACCAAAAAAAATTGGTTGTAAACATAACAGTATGCCTTATATTCATGGACGGACGGAACATAACATACTTAAAAGTTTTTAGCTAATTTTAGATTGTTTGGAATGTTTGGAAGTCTCATTTCAACTTGCATATTAATATGCAAACAACACTCTTCAAACATGCTAATTTAAGAAAAATATCGTTTTACTCTCCAAGTTATACTTAAGTTTTTTTTTTTTTGAAACTTCTTCTACTGCAGGGGAGCCCCCACAGCCTCACTTTATTACTCAAATAGTTACATATTTACAATATTTACAAGCAAATATACAAACATAACTAATGTAAGCCGTCAAGCCATGATGACAGGGATGGAACTAGTGTGTTTTTCACCCTATACTTAAGCAGGGTGATTTCATGTACAAAAAGGGCCTTCCAGCCTCGGAAACTAGGCTTTATTTTCTTGAAGATTAGGCCATTTCGCTGCTTCCAAATGCACCAGCAAGCAAGGATCACTATTTCAGTGAAGAGAGGACCATTAAACCCTCTTTTAGCAGCCAGAAGTGTCTCGGACACTGAACCAGGATGCCAAGGGATCTGGAGGTAATTCCAAATCCTAGTGCTGAACATGCAGTTGAAGAAGAGGTGCCTCCAGTCTTCGAGTTGGTGTGCTGGGCAGAGCACACAATTATTATTGTCAGTAACATGCCACTTCCTACGCAGCAACATGTCCTTTGTGTTCAAACGATCATGAAGGAGAAGCCAAGCGAAGAATTTATGTTTGGATTGGCACTTGCTCTTCCAAATCCAACAGGAGGGAGCATGGTTGTCAATCAGACTGAAGTTTTTCTTATATACATTGCTGGGTATGAAATCACCTTTACCAGTTGTGCTGACCCATTTATCATGATCATTGGAGAGCTCAAAATCTTGCAACCAACTCTGCAATTGTTGGAACTCTGCATATGCTTCAACAGAGAGAGGGCGATGGAAGGACTCCATCCAGTTTTCAGAAGATATGAACTGATTAACTGACATGAATTTGTCTATGGCGTGAGAGAAAAGCCTAGGGAATTTCCCATCAAGTTTCTCTTGAAGCCATAGGTCAGACCAGAAGAGGGCCGTGTGTCCCTTTCCAATTTGGCATCTGGAGATACTTCTGTAATCATCATTAAAGGAAAAGACACCTCTCCACCAGAATGATCCGGAATCAACAACAGCGTGTGGCACGGTTTCAAAATAATATGCATCCATTATCAGCTGTACCCAAGGCACTTCCTCATTATTATAGAACTTGTGAAGGTGTTTCAGGAGCAAGGCTCTATTCTGCACTTTTAAATCGATTATGCCAAGCCCACCTTTTTCTTTCGGCCTGCAAACCATTTTCCAAGCAGCAAGCGAATGAACTTTATCTTTGTCTTTTTTCCTCCACAGGCAATGCCTTCTAGCTCGGTCAATAACTTCCAGCACTCCAACTGGAATCACTAGGATAAGTAAGAAGTATGTCGGCAGGGAGGATAGAACAGAATTAACAAGGACAAGTCGGTCTCCATAGGAGAGAAACGAGGCAGTGGCAGTGAGTCTTCTTTCAACTCGATCCATCAGAGGGGAGAGGTCCTTAATGGTTGGCCTTGTAGTACCCATGGGGAGCCCGAGATAGGTAAAAGGCATGCTTTCAAGTTTGCAACCAAGGAAATGAGCAAGATCCTCAACTTCAGCCTGTGATACATTAATAGGGATCATGGAGGATTTGTGATAATTAATCTTTAGACCTGTGAACTCTGCATATAGTTGTAGAATATCTTTGAAGACTTTCAGGTCGTTTTTATCCGCAGGCAGGATAACAATAGTGTCATCGGCATACTGAACTATAGGGAAATCTTTTCTCACTGGGATGGGAGCATGAAGAAGACCATCTCTATAAGCTTTGTTGACCAGGCTCTGGAGTACATCAGCCCCTTCCACAAGAGCAGAGGCGAAAGGGGGTCGCCTTGTCGGACTCCTCTACGGCAAACAAAAGGCTTCCCAGGAACCCCATTCAAAAGGACAGAAGAAGATCCCGAAGATAGGATTTCTTTTATCCATTTCAGGAAAAGATCAGGGAAACCCTTGTGCTTCAGAACTTGCAGGATAGCATTGTGATCAAGGGTGTCAAACGCTTTCTCGAAGTCGATCTTCAGAATGACAATCTTCCTCTTGGACTGCTGACACTGAAAGATGAACTCGAAAGACCATGCAAGGCAATCCTGAATTGTCCTTCCTCTTATGAAACCATACTGGTTGGCATGTATAGTTTTCGTAACAACCTCCTGCAGCCTGTTAGCCACCAGTTTAGTGAGCAACTTTAGGCACGTGTTTGTCAACGAAATAGGTCTGAAGTCGTTAACAGTTTCAGGACTTTGTGTTTTAGGCACCAGAGTTATGAAAGATCCATTAATGCTTTCAAGCATTGCATTGCCCGAGAAGAAATCATTGCACAGGTTAATGAAATCCTTTTTTATAATATGCCAGCATTTTTTGAGGAAAAGGCCATTGAAGCCATCCGGACCTGGTGCCTTGTCAGTCTTCATATGCTTGACAATTCCATCAATTTCCTCAGTCGAGAAGGGGGCAACAAGGCTCTCTAAATTTGTTACAGCAGGCAACAAGTTAGCTAGATCAAAATGCTGTGCTGTTGGGATGGAGATACCCATTCTGTTCTTGAAACTGTGCAGGAAGGCAGCTGCCTTTTGTTGGTGATCCATCATCGTGACACCATCTTCATTTTGTATCTGAGCTATGTTATTGTGCCTATACCTCTCCGTCACCTTGGCATGGAAGAATTTTGTGTTTTCGCCACCTAATTGAACCCATCTCATGGTGCATCTATTCCTCCAATATTCCGACTGGATAAACAGCAGTTTCTTTAGGTGGTCCTTAACAATGTTTCTGAAATTAAATTCAGGCCTGCTCAGGTCTCTTTCATCTTCAAGCTGGTCTAATATAAGGATAACACCATTGCATTTCTCAATTAGTAACTTGATCTGGGATAAGCTCCTACCCCATTTCTTCAGCTCATAGCGCATGTTCTTGAGTTTTGCAGTGAGGATACCTGCAGAAGTTTTAGCTTTCACTGGAACATTCCACACCCTTTCCACTAAGGAGATGAATCCAGGTTGGTGAACCCAATGGTTTTCAAATCTGAACAACTGTGATTTTGGAATAGAAGTTGAGATGCTGACAACACATGGGACATGATCAGAAGTGGATTTAGCCAACGGATGCACCATAGTGTTTGGGTACTGCAAAGTCCAGTTGCAGCTAGTGAAGAACCAATCAAGTTGCTCGAGAAGGGGTTGATCTTGCATATTGGACCAGGTGAAGCTCCTCCCCTTCAGAGGTAGTTCCAACAGACCTAAATGGCTGATTATCTCGTTGAAAATAAAGATGTCATTCATATCAGCCCCTGGTCTGTTTCTATTATCAACTGACCGAATGAAGTTGAAATCCCCCAGTAGTAACCAGTTTTCATGAATTGGTATGACCAGATCGTAAAGCCATTGCACAAAGTTGTCTCTTTCCACACCTCTACAGGGTCCATAAACAGTGACAAGAGACCAGGTTTCATTTGTATGTGTGGAGGAGAAATTAATGGTGATAGCAGAACGGGTTACTTCAACCAATTGTCCTTCGAAGATGGCACTGTTCCACAAGACAATAATTCCCCCTGATGCTCCAACAGACGGAGAGTAAACAAACTTATCGAAGCGCTTCGGGCAGAAAGATCTGATGAAGGAGTGATCAAAGGTTTCACATTTTGTTTCCTGAAGGCAGATCACAGCACATTGGCTTTCATCAATTTTGTTGTATACAATAGGACGCTTGTCTTTATCATTTAAACCCCTCACGTTCCAGTCGAGAACCTTCCAATCCATTAACCAAAATGTTGTACTATCCATTAAGAACTTTATTGGAGCAGGCATAGCAGTATAACTGGAATGACCAGTAAGCAAGGTAGAGAACAACCATCACAATTCCATGCAAATTCAGCTCAATGTAACCATAACGACATTCTTCATTTATATAGTACGGAACCAGGGTAGCAGACTGATAAAAGACACGATCACGACAAGCTTGACAGCAGGGGTCTAATATATCGGAGGGACACAAGAACTGGACATCAACAGACTGACAGCAACAAAATGACTCGAAATACTGACAGATAACAGAGACACGAACGATAGATAAGGAGCCTAACAGACGTAACACAAAAGGACCCCCAGAGGAGTCAAAGAAACATAG
Organism: Poa pratensis; assembly: GCA_947311845.1. Classification (NCBI taxonomy): domain Eukaryota; kingdom Viridiplantae; phylum Streptophyta; class Magnoliopsida; order Poales; family Poaceae; genus Poa; species Poa pratensis. The sequence goes on from CAMZMU010000111.1 coordinate 19,731,460, forward strand.
GGTCTTTCTAATCATCTTTCACATCTTTTGTCTTTGATTGCGGACCAGCTGTAAGCTTGTCTTCAGTTAATTCAGCCTCTGGTATCTCTAGCTCGCGACCCATCCTCTGCAGAACTTGAACAGGCGTATGTGGGGTGATTGGGCCGTCGTCTTCCATGGGCTTGGACTTTCGTGGTTTCTTCTTCTTTGGAGTGCGCCTGTCTCTCATGGGCTCCAGTTTGAAACCATTTGTTCGAGTTAACTGCCTGGTGCTCCTCCTTACAGCAGATGAAACATCAGGAGCTGCAGCTTTGCCCCTGCGTCTCTTTTTTGAAACAGAGCCAGTAACCATCTGGCTGTTGCTCTGGAAGACAAATGCAGCACTAATATCTATAGTTTGCACTTCTTCCATGGTGTGTACCTCAGTTTCTTCAAAACTCAGCCTGCGGGCAGTGGAGTTTCCTTCGTCAGGAGCTATCTGAGCTTTTCCAAAGATGAACAGGTCTCCTTGTGGCAGGTTTATAGTGGTGACAAAGGACAAAGGAGCAGACAACATAAGTGAAGGAAGATTTGGCGGCAACAGCGGAAGAACCTTCTCAAAAACTCTGGACCATTGCATGTGCGGGGGCAAAACCGGCCCAAAAAAAGCATCACGACTACCAGAGATCCGAAAAACCTGGAGAGGCGATCGTGATGGCGATCTAGGGCGATCGGCCCTCTCCCATCGCCGGCGTCGCCCCGGCGCCGGCGCCCAACAACTCCACCTCACCCGAGCCCCTTCCCTCTCAGCCCTCTCCACCACACCCGCCCAGTATCCCCACCACACCCCAGCCCCTTCCCACTCAGCCCTCTCCACCTCACCCGCCCAATTTCTCCACCACACCCCAGCCCCTTCCCGCTCAGCCCTCATCCGTTTCAGTCATGGCTTCCCCTACCTGGAGTTGGAAGGCGACGTATTCCACGGTCAAGGATCTAGATCGTGGTCGTGTCAAGTCCTATGATGGAAAATTGCATCTTTGGAGGCCGAACAATGCGTTGAAGGACTGGATCGTACTCAAGGACGCCAAGGGTGCTCCGATCATTGGCAAGTATGTTGACAATGGTACTGTGATTCAGCCGGGTTCTGATGTGAAATTCCCGGATCATTATGCACAAGTTATCTCTTGTTTGGACTCCCCGGAATCGGCCGATGGATCTGGCTGCTATCGGATTCTCTATGATCGCCTCGATGGGGACAGATCTTTATCCATGTCAGTAAATGATTGTTTGAAAATTGGGATGGATTTCTCTCATGGTGTCAAGTTCAGTTCTGAAGTGAAACGAAGTTGCCGGTCCACAGTGCACCCTTTGGGCAAAGCGAATCATTTTCTGCTTGTTGTCTCTTTTGGCAGATCTTCTTTTCGTTTAACTGAAGATACAGTGAGTATGGCTCTGGAGTCCTGCATTGGAGGTCTTTGTGATGAGTTGCACGTCCAATTTCTCTCTGATAGAGTTTTCAGGTTTTCAGTCTCCTCTAGACAAGTGGGCTTCATGGTGCTGGCCTTGCGATCCTTCTCCTGTCATTCGTTTAAATGTCATTTTCATACGTGGGGAAGGGGAGGTCCGAATTGGCAGAGAGAATGCAGTCTGTGGCAGAAAGAATGCAGAGACGAATGGACCCTGGTTGGTTCTACTAAAACTAGCAATGATGCTGCTTTAAGGGCGCTACAGAGAAACCCACAGAAATCGATTTTAGTGAGTGGTTTGTCAGCATCTAAGAGGAAAAGAAACATCACATTTGGTTCAGTTTTGGCTTATGAGGCTTGTGCTGGATATGAGTTTCAGTCTAAGCAGATGGAAAAAGGTGTTTCTTTCTCACAGTCAGTTAAGCTGTCAGACACGCCTGAGCTAAATATTCAGTTTGGATCGGTTGATCAATCCTTGAAGTCTAAGGAAGGTCTGATTGAGTCGCAGCCGCAACAAATCGTTCGCGGAATTTCTGCGCGTGATGGATCTTTCAAGGAGAGCACCAATGGATCCATGGGCAGAAATCTTGATGGGCTTGAGGAGGTAGTCAATGATATCATGGACCGCTTTTGGGATTGTTCCAAATGCTTGGCCATGGGGCACTCAATTAAGGAATGTACTAATCGGGTGAGATGCAAATCCTGTTATCGATTGGGGCATAAGATGAGATCGTGTACGAGCCAGCTCCCAAAGCAAACTAAGCGGTGGATTCCTAAAGTTTTCCGGCAGCCAGATGGAGTCCTTGAGTCTCGCGCCACCTCCTCTTCAATAACACCTGATGTTTCGGTTGTGCAACCCCTTGCTGTGCAATCCCCTTTGTTGGCCTCCTCGCCGAGCTCTTCGCCGCCGCCTCCACCAAATCAGAGCACTTTGCTGCCGTCTCTACCTCAACTAAGCACATCGCTGCTGCTTAGCAATCCCCAATCCACGCCGCTTCAGTGCCAGATCATTGATGGAGGTGAGCGTCGGCTGCCTCGAACGTACGTGACTCCCTCTGCCCCCAATGTTGATGGTCATGAGCGATATGTGGTTGCCATCGTCGAGCCTCCACCTCCAGAGGATGCATTACACTATGCAATGAATCAGGTTCGTGATTTCATCCTGCAGCGTGATATAGAGGTTCTCAATTTCCTCCCATGGTTCCATGGTGTTGGGGTTTATCAGTTAACAAATCCAGTTGTCCGCAAAGCCCTCATTGATCATCCTCCATGGCCGTTTATTCACAACTCCACACTCAGTTTCATTAAGCTAGATGAGGGGCCAGGTTTTAGGTCTCACCACGGTGCGCCAGTGGTGCAGAAGACTGCTATTGTCGTTCTGGAAAATGTTGAAGTGCTAAAAGAACAAGCAACAGATGTGCATAAGCCTGAGGTCCAAGCGAATATGAAAGCTGTTACTCAGTCAGCAGATGTGCAGAGGCCTGATGTCCAAGAGAATGCTTCCTCTGACTCGGTGCATCTGTTTGGTGGTCAGCAGTTTCCTATTCCAGTTATTGATGTATCGGATGATGATGTGCCGGCTGTTGGCGATCAAGAGGCAGTGCAGACCCCTGAACATGTGGAGGAGCAGAACCCAGTACCTGATGTTGTGGAGGAGCAGAACCCTGTACCTGATGTTGCGATGGATGATGCCCAGGAGGATGTTGTTCCTGAAGTTGTTGCTCCTGTGCTTGAAGAGCAGGCTGAGGCCCTTGATGAGCCTTTTGATCCACATACTGCGCTGGTTGTGTTTGTCCCGCCCAAAGCTAGCCAGCAAATGGCGGACACTGTGTTGACTGGTTCGCGGAAGAGATCTGCGGCTGCTGCTTTTGATTCTGAAGATGCTGCCCCTTTTGCTCCCCGGTCTCTCACTCGGGAACCTGTTGTGTATAAGCGTCGGGCTGCAGCTCGCCGCCTCCCCGCTTCCCTAAGTCAAGATGCCCCTGAACCGCCGGCGTTGGTCACTTTCCAGGCTGAGACCTCCACGGCTGCTAATCAACCTAGACGCTCTGCTCGTAATGCTACACCTCTGGTTAACAACACTCCAAGGATGCGAACCCGCAGCCATTCACAGCTTGATGGTTTCAAGCCACCAGCGGTGCAAGGTGCCCCCAAGCAGAGGAAGAGGGCAAGGAAGACAGAAGCTAAACCCTCCAAGACAGGCGCCCGTATTTCAGTCAGACCTCCCACCCCAATTGCAGTTCTGCAGCAGCTTGGGGACATGCTGGAGATTGATCCCTCCACTCTCACGGTGGCCAAGCTTAATGCTTCTGCTGGGCCTGATGCTGCTTCTGAAGAGGTTTCCGATAATGGATTACAACATTAATTATCTTATCTGGAAGGTGTTGTGTTGGAACATCAGAGGTCTAAACGCAGATGATAAACAGTTGGCGTTATACAACAAAATTGTAGAGAGTGGCTGTGCAGTTGCTTGTATTCAGGAAACTAAAAAAGAGAGCTTCGATAGGAATTTCATCAAAAAGTGCTGCCCTAGGCAATTTGATACGTTTGCTTATGCTCCTTCTGTGGGGGCATCCGGAGGGATCTTAGTGGTCTGGAAATCAAGTATCTTTGAGGGAACGCTGATTCATGCACAGCGTTTTGGGCTAATCATTTCTTTTAAATCCGCGCACTCGCAGCAGAAATGGACTCTGGTGGTCGTTTACGGTCCGTGTGCAGGGGAGCAGCGTGATCTCTTTGTGCAGTGGTTATATGATCTCTCTATACCAGATGATGAACTTTGGCTGTTTATGGGGGATTTCAATTTCATACGCTCTCAGGACAATAGAAACCGTCCGGGGGGAGATGTAAATGACATGTTCCTTTTCAATGAATTGATTGATCACCTGGGTATTCTTGAGTTACCTTTGAAAGGCAGATCCTACACTTGGTCAAATATGCAAAGTGATCCGTTATTGGAACAATTGGATTGGTTTTTCACCACTCCGAGCTGGACTTCAGTCTACCCCAACACTGTGGTATCGGCTATGGCTAAACCTACCTCTGATCATGTTCCTTGTATTGTGAGCATTGACACTGTAATCCCAAAGGCTAATCTCTTTCGCTTCGAGAATTTTTGGGTTCATCAACCAGGGTTTTATGATTGTGTTAAGGAGGCTTGGAATAAACCCACCCGGGCTACTGCTCCTTCGGCTGTTCTGACTGAGAAATTAAAAAGGCTCCGAGTGGACTTGAAAAAATGGAAAATGGGGCTCTCTAAACTGAAGTTGCTGATCTCCAAATGTAATTTAGTGATCCTATATTTTGATGAATTGGAAGAGGAAAGACCTCTGTTTGTGCCTGAGGTAAATTTTCGGAAAATTGTTAAACTACACTATGAAAATCTCCTGAGATTTCAGTACCAGTACTGGAAGAAGCGTTGCACTATCAGATGGATGAAGCTAGGGGAAGAAAATTCGAAATTCTTTCATGCAATGGCAACTGAGAGGTACAGGAGAAACTCAATTGCTAGCCTAAGGCTGCCTGATGGACACATTGTCACTGATCATGATCAAATAGCAGCAGTTGCTTGGGACTGTTACAAGCAGAGGATGGGGAGCTCAAATGGAATCACTATGTTATTTGATCTACCTGCTCTTGTGAACAGAGTGGATGATTTGCAGGAGTTAGTTGAGGAGTTTTCTGAAAAGGAAATGGATGATATGGTCAGTCATATGCCTGTTGATAAATCTCCGGGGCCGGACGGTTTTAATGGAATGTTCATGAAGAAATGTTGGTCCATTATTAAAGCTGATTTCTATGCTCTGGCCACTGCTTTTCATCAGCAGACAATCAGCTTGGAGAACATCAATTCCTCTTACATCACTCTCGTGCCGAAGAAGCCATCCCCTGAGCAGATAAATGATTTTCGGCCTATTTCGCTCACTAACACCTGCCTCAAATTCTTAACAAAAATGGTTGCAGATCGGCTACAGAAAAAGATCTTGGGGTGTATACATAAGAATCAGTATGGTTTCATCAAAGGGAAATCCATCCATGATTGTTTGGCTTGGTCCTTCGAATATCTCTATCAGTGCAAGATTTCAAAGAAGCCGATTGTGCTCCTGAAACTAGACTTTGAGAAAGCTTTTGATTCCATTGAGCATGAGGCTATCTATCAGATATTGAGACAGATGGGTTTCCCAGAAAAATTTATTTATTGGGTCAAGATTTTGTTAGAGACAGGCACATCCTCTGTTCTGGTTAATGGGGTCCCTGGTCGGAATTTTCGATGTAGGAGGGGAGTCAGACAAGGTGACCCTTTGTCTCCTCTGCTGTTTGTGCTTGCTGGTGAGATTATGCAATACGTCATTAATGATTTAAAAATGAAGGGCTTGCTAAAGTTACCAATTGAGGTGGGAGATGAGGATTTTCCTGTAGTTCAGTACGCTGATGACACTCTGTTGGTCCTAGAGGCTGATCCGGCTCAGTTGACAGTCCTGAAGAAGGCACTGCAAGATTTCAGCACTTCTACTGGGTTAACTGTTAATTTCCACAAGTCTTGCATGCTACCAATAAACATCTCTGATGATCTCGTCGGTCAGTTGGCAAATGGTTTTGGTTGTATTGTGGGTTCCTACCCTTTCACATATCTTGGCCTCCCGATGGGTACGACGCGGCCTCGGATGAGTGACCTGCTTCCCCTCGTGACGAAGATGGAGAGAAAGCTCACGGCCAGCTCTATGTTCCTGGCTTACGGTGGACGGCTGCAGTTGATACGCTCCTGTCTATCCTCGATGTCCGTCTATTTCCTGTGCTCTCTGGATATCCCTCCTGGTATTATCAAGCAACTCTATAGAATTATTCGCCAATGTCTCTGGCGAGGTAATCACCCTGACTCTAAAAAGCAATCGTTGGCATCCTTAGACATGATCTGCAAACCAAAGAAGAGTGGGGGTTTGGGCATTGTTGATTTTCATAAGCAGAACCAGGGTTTATTGCTGAAACACTTGCATAAGTTTTTTAATAAAGAGCAGGTTCCGTGGGTACAACTAGTGTGGAGATATTACCCAAATGGTGTTCCACAAGCTGAAAATTTATGTGGCTCTTTCTGGTGGAGGGATATTATGAAATTAGCTCCTATATATCAGAGTTTCTGCACTGTCAAAGTTGGCTCAGGAGATACTGCCTTGTTCTGGTCAAATAAGTGGAATGGGGAGGTGTTTCAGCTAGTGTTTCCTAGGCTGTTCTCCTTTGCGCTTAATCCTCAGATATCGGTGAAGGAGATGCTCTCCTCCGGGGATAGATCACAATTTTTCGCCCTACCTCTCTCGCAGCAGGCTTACGAGGAGTATCAAAGCTTGGAAGAGATGTTGTCTGAAAATCTCTTGGACCCTTCTGTTCAAGATGAATGGCGCACGATCTGGAAAGATGGGATATACACCTCTCATAGATACTATCAATTCTGTTTCCGTGATCAACGTGCTAGTAAGGTTTATGATTGGATCTGGGCAAGCAAAGTTTTGCTAAAGCTGAAGGTTTTTGCTTGGTTAATGGTCAGTGACAGACTTAACACAAGAGACATGCTTCGACGACGGCACTGGAATGTTACAAATGTTTTTCACTGTGTCTTATGCCCAACACACACGACCGAGGACTGGCTGCACCTGTTCTTCCACTGTAACTTCAGCATACGTATATGGAACTATTTACAAATTCAGTGGACTGATGGAGACTCTTTTGAGCAAGTGTTCACGCAGGCAAGGCAACAATTTAGTAAGCCTTTCTTCGCGGAGGTGGTTATTCTGGCTTCCTGGCATATTTGGAAGCAACGCAACGAGGCAATTTTCCAGAATGTGATGCCTTCCTTCAGATCTTGGAGGAGAGGTTTCGTCAATGATATCACCCTGCATAAGCATCGGGTGAAAGCTAAGCATGTGATTGAACTGTCATCATGGATTGACAATCTAGCATGAGATCGTTGTACATTCCCCCACCCCCATGTAATTAGTTGTAAATACTCTCTGTTCCTGTTTTGGTTCGTTTTTTTTTTTTTTTTTTTTCAATAAAATACTGTGGGGCTTTGGCCCTACAGTCAGGTTCTATATAAAGGGTTTCCTTTCTATTCAAAAAAAAAAAAAACCGGCCCAAAACCCTTTTTGTCATGGAGAATGACTTGTTGCAGCTGCTCCCAGGGAAGCACAGGCTCCTCATACTGCATGAGGTTAACAATAATCTGACCATGGTGGATGGCAGTGCTGGAATTGTCAGAGTGGTTCATAACAACCGAGCCAGAGTCATTTATCTCAACTTGCTCTTATACTGCCTCTATGTCATCGTGCATGTTATGATCTTCTTCATGGTTTCCATCATGATGCTGTCCAAAAAGAGGTTGTCCGTTCCAGCCAAGCTCAGGATATGGTGGAAGGACAAAGTGCCCCAGATCATGTTGAAGGTTTCCTGGGAGGGGGTGTGGACTACCATCCAGGGGCATTGGGTCTTCATCTGGAGGGAGAACCGCTGCAAACTCTGCACTTAGGATATAGCAGACTCCAGTCCACGATTCCTTGACTGCCCCCAGAGTGCTGTAGTTCCCAAAAACTACATCCCTAGGTACGAGCTGTGGAGATGGGAAGGATGCATATACTAGAGTCCTTTCAAGCAAACCATCTTCCTGATGCCAATGGTGATAACGACCAAAAGTGCATATCGCACCAGCAATGTCCTGCTCATTACGATAATCTAGAGGTACACCTAGGAACATAAGCCATCCCTTACGGTAACCCTGTGTTGACTTGTGAATCTCAATACGATCATCATGGTTAACAAATCTAACAAAAACTTATGGCTGCTGCTGGATTTGATACGGCCCATTGTTAACCAGAGTAAAGCGAGCTGAAGCACTACGCATCTGATACATACCAACTCCATACAAGCACTGCTGCATGTCTACCACCGTCCTCCCTAGCTGAACTTGCACAAAGTTACGAACCTGATTCCGCCAGAACAGTTCCTCTTCCGGTGGCTGCGCCGGCTCAACGATTCCAATGCAGTACGACTCATGGGTCCTTGGCGGGGGAGCAGGCGGCGTGTAGAAGGTGCGCGGCAGATGGGAGATGCCCCCATCGATGATGTGGAAACCATCCGGCACCCATCTAGCAGGATTGAGCTCATAGTTCGCCATAGGTGGCGGCGGCGAGCTCGACAGGGGAGGGTTTGGCAGGGGACGGCTCGGTGGAGATGTGTCAGGTTGGTTTGGTGTAGAATCTGAAACGGCAGCGTCGGCCAGGGGTTTGGTTTTAATGAGGTCAGAAACAGTCCGACCAAGAGACGAGTCCTTAACGACCCAAATTTGTTTCTGATTAGAATTCCTTCCATGACAATCCTTTCCTTTATGCCCAAGCTTAAAACAGATTTTACATCTGATTCTCTTGCTCCGGCAATCAACAGTTTCATGGGCCATGGTTAAACATCGCCCACAGCGCCAGAATCTATAGGCAATGTCGTCGATGACTTCTTGGAGCTGACCAATCTTTTCGCTCCTAGATGGGCTGCCAATGGAGCTGGGCTGGCTATTCTTCGAGACTGGCGCGTTCAGAACCGAAGTTTCCGCTTCTGTTGGGATATTCAGGTTAGCTGTGCTGTCTGCAAGCTGGTTTGTCTGTCCAAACGAACCAAATATAATTTGTGCATCACCAGCGCCCTGATCATCTGGCTTAGGCTTTGCAGGATCAGTGTATCCTTTGCAGGCAGTATAGGCTATTGAGTCTGAGAAAACAAGATTTTTGCGCGAGCTAGTTTTGCTTCTAATGATCGATTTAGGGGGTGCTAGATTCATAGCCTGAAGGGCAAGCTGCTCTCGTTTCTTTCCTGGGCTGATGACAGTCCATTCCTCATCGCATTCTTTCTGCCAGAGTCTGAATTCTCTCACCCAATTTGGACCGCCACGTCCCCATAGGTGAAAGAAACATTTAAAATGTTTGCAGCTAAATTTTCTTAGATTGTGCACCTGAAAGCCTACTTGTTTGCTAGAGACAGTGAAGGAGAAAGTTCTATCAGATAATAGAGAGATCAAAAGCTCTCCACAGGTACCTCCTAGAGCTGCTTCCAAAGCTAGACCAACATTCTCTTCAGTAAGCTTGAAAGAGGCACGTCCAAAAGAGACCACCATGGTGAAATGCCCAGAATATCTAGTGGGATGGACCGTGGTCGAGAATTTCCTCTTAATATCTTTGGCAAAATTAACACCATGATCAAGGTCGAACCCTAATGAGAAGGATTTATGGGCGTCCTCAGCACTGCCACGATCTATGTTAATCGGCTCTAGATCAGACACGGACTCCTGAGGATCACGAGATCTGGAGCACTCACCCATTTCGATCACAGGCATTGGCCTAATCTTTTCGATCTCAGGGTTTTGGGGAGTGGACTTGAGACAGATCCCAACTCTGGCACAGTGAGATTTGAAAGGTACCTTAGCTCCTAGATCAATGCGCTCGCCAGGGAACAGCTTCCTCGCCTTGATCACCACTCCCTTCGCGTTCTTGAGGACGATCCATTCATGCGCCGCCCAAAGGTGGAGGGCGCCGTCGTAGGTCTTGGGTCTTCCACGAAGACAATCACGTGCCGTCGTGTAGGTGGCCTTCCAGATCCATGCAGGGGGGATCATGGTTGGCCGGGGGGGTTTCGTGGGTGGTGGAGAGATTGGTTGGATCAGAAAAAGGATTGGGTCGCCGGAGATGGGAGATCGCCGGAGATTGGGTTACGGTGGAGGGGGTGGGGGCGCCATCTTCTTTGCAAAGGAAGGAGTGAAGCAACCCCCACTAGTACAGTTATACTCATCGGAAAAACTCCGAAACAAATGTTGTACCCTAGTTGTAGGGTGAACACTAGTTTAGGCCTTCCTCCAAGACCAATGCCCAATGCTATTTGATGCTCGTTTTCTTCCTCTTCCCAACTCTTTTTCACTTCTCCACCATCTAAACTATATATGCCATTTTTTAAGATAATCGTGCAAGCCATTAGGAAAAGGAAGGAATACCTAAAAACAATAGGCATGGGAGGCATCAGGAATACACAAACGATCTTGGCCCCTAAATTTAGAGGCAAAGAAGTCTAGGCTTTCCTTCATGTTCCCATGCCCACTGCTTTGAGATACTCATGGCTTCCTTTTCCCAGCTCACTCTAAAGGTCTCATGTCCTAAAGGACCTAATATATTTATGGATTTTTTAAAAAGATTTCAACATGAAAACAATCTGTGAGGTAACAGAAGTGGAAGGAGAACCTAAGAACAATAGGAATGATATTCATAGGTAAACACCGAGACAAATATCCACCATCAGTTCTAGAGGCACAACCTTATAACTCATGATTTCCTCCATCTTCCCATTCTTACTACTCTTAGACTATTTCTCCATCTCCCTAGCTCACCCCGAAGGAGTTGATTATAAAATTCTAGATTAAGTAGCTTGCACTTGTGAGGTATATATAGGACTCTATGAAGTACTCTAGAGTGTAATTGTATCGATCCTATGAGCGGAATGATGAAATCAATAACCGCACACCCACATGTGCATGCCGGGCAAGGAAAACCTATTGTTGATACGAGCACTTGGAGGAACATATGGGCACATGAGGGAGGATATGGGAGATCTTTTTGTCATGCTCGTCTAAAGTGAAGAAAAGATTTTCCCTTGGCCTTGAACTTACATTTACACAAAGATAGGGACATAAAGAAACAAACCGTATAATCGCTCAGCATATTAATGAGAGCCACATGTAGGAAGGTAGAATAGTCCATGTGATGGTAGATCAGCAGAATAAAGCAAATAAATCTGACATTTAAACCCCACACATACTATTCATGACTGTATTGAATTAGGGAATATATTCACATCACATAAATTTCATGTAAGCCTGTTTAATTCGCAAAAAGAAAACAACTGTAGAAAAATTTATTGGATGTCTTCCATTAGAAAACATTCCTGATGTCTTGACCAGTTGAACATCATGTGGTGTTGGGCTAATTTTTTTTTCAACTACTCATCCGAAAGCTAGAAGCAATAAGATTCCAGTAATGCATTATTATGAAATAGCAGTTGCCACTAGAGTGAGCCTACGATAGAAATGTTATTAACGTACAATTTCTCAATCGATCTTAACCGTCGAACATATCTCATAATAACTCATAGTTATTTAAATTTCACATCTTAGTGCAATTCACTGGTTGTGCTCTCTGACATGGTACAAGATTTCTCCTATATTCCCGTAGCATCTACAATAATTCATTTATAACCTTTATAATTTGGATCTTTTTGAAATGGGGAAGGCCCAAAAGGGCATAGTTGCTGCATTTATCAAATCCAGTGGAGGAACAAGTAAAGAGGATCCCGAAGAAAGTAAAAAATTACATAGCAGTCCTCCAAATATGCACCAAGGACCCTGCACAGCAGAAAGAAAACATAATCAAGTCCTTTGGTGCACACACTACTTGGAATCATGTATCAACTGAGACATGCACACACTACTTCTACTGATTCGGTGCCAATTGTAGTACATTCCTACACGTGGTATCTAGTTTGGAAAACACAAATCCGTGTGTCATTTTATTCAATAGATGAAAATACCCGCTTTGTCCCACAATATAAGATGCAGCTTAGAGCATCTCCACCGGCAGCCCCAGGATATTGTCCCGCACCCCCAAAATGTGTCCGCTATGGGGGGTGCCCGGCACATTTCCGACACAATGGCGGGGGGAGGGGGCTACTCCCATTGGCTCTCCCAAAAGTTTTATTTTAAAATCTCAAACATTCCCAAATTTTGAACAAAAGACTCTATTTTCATTGAAAGTTGACATATTAGAACCAAATTTCAACTAAAACCAAACCTAATATAGACACCGAGAGCGCGGGTAACTCACCGGGGTCAGCCTCGTTGTCGTTCGCCGCCAGGCTGACGACGTGAGAGCCAGCCTTGCTGTCCTTTGCCGTTGGCTCAGCGAAGTAAGCACGTGAGAAGATGACATTTTTAATTATAGTGGTGTAACTTTTAATTATGCTATAGTTCATCATGTAAGACTTTGTTCATGCGTTTGAACTATTTTGCATTGCGATCGCGCACATTTAATGCATATGTATTGATCTACAATGTAATTTTCTATTTATATTGTTCATTTGGTAACTTTTCAATGCATTGAGCTCAACACAGGGTGTTTTTGGATTTGAATCATGTACGTTGGCTCAGATTTTGTTTGGATCTGACCCTGTTTCTCTTATTGAATCATGGAGATTATCTTATCGGGGTTGGGTGCCACAGCTGGCATCTTATTCATATTATGATTTATTTCACTATTACTTATCTTACAAAGATATTACATCACCATTAGACATTGTGCACACTAGTTAATAGCTACTAACTCAAGTTATTAATGTCGGAAAAACACAATGTCTCTGCATATCATATGCAAGACTTCACAAGTGCCAAGAATAGAGTTGTAAAAGGTGGTAGACCAACAGATCCATAAAATTGTTTGTCATCCAATCGTTCAAGAAATCATGCATGCCAAAAAGACTTGTTGAACTATGATGTTGTCTTTTGTTTATTCGACAAAGAAATAGTGCATGCCAAAATAAGAGTATAGAGTGCCAAAGAACAATAGGGATGGGGGGCATTGCAAAAATACAAAAATAAAATACCAGCCCCTAAATTAGAAGGAATTTTTGCATGCTTTCCTATGCTCCTATGCCCACTGCTTGAAGGCCCTACTATTTTTCATATTCCTGACTCACAACGGCACTATGTAAGCATACAATTTATATCATTGTTTTCACCCCAAAAATATTGTGCAAGCCAAAAGGAAGAGGAAGGACCATCTTAGAACAATAGGCATGGGAGGCATCGGGAAAACATGGGAAACACTTATCAACCCCTACCTTCAGAGGCAAATAAGTTTTTTTTGCTTTCCTCCAAGTTCCCATGCCCAATGCTCTCAGACACTCTTTTCTTTCTCTTCCCGACTCACTTCCTGATTTCTCCCCTAAAAGTAATTTTGCAAGATAAAAGGAAGGGGAAGGAGTACCTAAGAACGATAGGAATAGGAGGCATCGGGAAAATATAAAGCAAACCTCTACCCCGTTATGGGAGGAGAAAATCGAGCTCTAGACTTTCCTCCATGTTCCTATTCCGACTGCTCTTAGAGACTGTCTCTTCCTATTCCCATGCTCACTGTTGAACCCTTACACTCCACAATTTCACCAATAGAAGGCCCATACTGTTGAACATGGTTGTAGTGTTCTGAACATATATAGGCCTCAACGACATTACTATAGAATGTATGGAAACTCTGAACAAAGCAACTTAGTGAATGCACCTATTGCATGGTACACAATAAGGCATAGTAGTCAATGCCATTATGTACAAACACATTTAATGTGTAATAGACTAACCGAAGGTGGTGCATTTATAAAAACGTAAGAAACTAGAAAAGGAAACCGTGCACTCTCTTGAATTATTGTGAACAGCCAGAGCAGACTGGGTAGAGAACATGACACACAAGATATGTCGTGGACCTAATTGCTGGACCTTGTGCACCGAAATTTCACTATCATTGTACGATTCATGATTCGTTTGACAAGTGATCCTTGAATTTTCAAAATGTCATTGATTTTTTTACTCAGGTAACGATGAAGGAGAACAATTAACTCTCATAATGCTACATCTCTATAGAAAATATAAGCTAGCGTGTACTCTGTAATATTACGGAAGGAACCAGATGTCCAACAAGAAAGAAAAAAAAGGGATAAGAAAACCCCACATATTTTTATGTTACAAAATGATAAACATTACCTCACCCCTAGTAAGAACACACATGGTTATTCTAAAAGTTATCGTACACTGGTTCGACATGAACATCTTCATTTCAGCCTGCATGCAAAAACTATGTAATTGTACATGGAAGACACATACTCCTTGTAGTTATCTGCCCACTCCCGAGTAAATTGTTAAAAAATAAAAACTCTCGCAAGTAATTAAAATGAAAGTTATCTATGAGGAAGTGTCATGTAATACAATCCATGCAGGGGAAACAAGATTTTTGTATTGTATAGTTCATATTTGTTAAGCACCGGGGGCTTAGTCCAAGCCATGCATCTTTTGTATCATAAATAAATCTAAGTGCCAAAATGTCTCCCCAATGCTAATTAATATTCTCGTTATTTGTTACATATATGTTTGTTTATATGTAGATAGAAAAAGATCACTAAGTTCTCTTGTATCCCTCAGTTCAAGGAGATTGTGAAGGAACCATTTAGCATGCCGCATGATGGCCCGTGGGGGCGCAACGAACAAGCATATGGTTTTGCTATGTGCAACTGTTATTTTGACTGGCAAACTGAGCTTGTGCTTCGATTGTTGTCACCGCAGTTTTTTCTCTATTAATATTTGTTGTGCATCATGTCGATGTAATCTCTGAAATAAGGGCTTACTCACTCCATGTCTGTATCATCTTCTCTAGCTCCACTGCCTTCTCCAACTCCTGGGTCAGTCATCCGTTTTCTATCTTTTGCTTCCGCGGTCCGAAAATGAATACACTAGCAAGGATTTTTTAATGTAGATGGTAAATGAAGTTTTGATATTGTCAACGATGTGTTTGTTTCTCCTTAACAACAATCAGTGTACTACTCTTTCTTAGAAATGAAAGAGATTTATTGCACCCTAGCCTCTGCATCCAATCACAACTCCATCCGTTTTTTAATATAAGATGTTTTAGGTGTTGCAAATGTCGTCTAGATACATACTAAAGTGAGTGAAAATGCACACTAATATATGTGTATATACATTTGTGTACATGTGTATGTGGACAAATGCTAAAAAATCTTATATTAAAAAATGGAGGGAGTATATATATATATATTATTTTGTTTAACAAAATATGAATAAAAACTTGGTAACTCCTTTTGGAGCTAATGAAGGACGGTGAACACTACTCGACCTATTTTTATTGGTTCAGTTGAAACTATAATCGAACACACTTCACATAAACTTAAAGATGTTGTGCATGTATATACGCAAGGCAAACAAAATAGGAGAGCATCCAAGAAAAATGTGAAGTCACGTTTTCAACACTATTTCTACTTCCTAGTGCTCACTGGTTCTCATTTTTTTCTCTTACAAACTCACTGTGAGACTCATAAGCCATGTAGGATATTTTTCTTTCTCCACAAAGAAAATTGTACAAGCAAAAGTTAAGAGGAAGGTGAATCTAAGATCCATAGGAATGAGAGGCATCAGAAAAACATCAGACCGCATGTCCACCTCTAGTATGGAGGAGGCATTAGAGTTGACTTTTCTTCATGTTCCCATTCCTACACCTCTTAGGTTCTCTTTTTCCTCTTCCCTGCCCGCTTTGTTGGTATGACTACAAGAGTTTCTGAGTTAGAAGCTTGGAGTATCGAACAGTTTTTATATAGATATGTGGTGCACTATATATGGACATCGTGTGTCTTACCTTGCTGTTCTGAACAATGAAGTACACAGTGGGTGGGGCAATGAAGTCATGCAAAATGCAAGATGGTTATAGTTTTTATATATCACAGTGCTTTAGTGAAGGGAGTACAACAAATAACCTAGAATCCAAGATTCATATAGCGAAAGCTCCCCTTTGTATCTCTTTATTACTTAATCTAATAAAGTGTTACTATACCCATAAGGCCATAAGCACATGTGCCTAATCGAGCACCCGTGCTATCAAATGGGGCCCTAAGGTACCCTACACCACATTAGAAAGAATGATATGTTAGACTACACATCTGCAAACAACTGTGTTGTAAATGTCTCAATAGGTTATAGGAAAACCTTTAATAACAGAGGCCGTAAAACCTAACTCAAGAGTGATGGATCTTTTGGCTATGCAAACATAGAAAGGACAACAAGTTGACATGTCATTTGAATTAATTACAGATTGATGTAAGAATGAGAATATAAATTAGAGCATAAGTGAAGATTTCTGTTGATTCTTGCAGGAGTTTGTGCAAAACCCATGCAATAATCTTCTGTAAGCGAGTTTCCGAGTGCTCCTTGTGGATTGTGAAACTTTTATACCTATTCTCGTCACCATTCCAAGCGTTGCCAATGCTTGTGTCCTGGCTTGCTAGCTGATTTGGTACAATTTTTTACCTGCATCGATTGAAGCAAATGCTACGCTAGTGTCCCGTGCTATCTTCCATGGGTCGATGACTTCATTTTTGGACCTTGAATTCCGTGGCAGTGAAGAAGAAGCCATATTAGGCTACTAGAGTACACTAGCTAAATACACATGCTTTGCCTGGCTAAAGCCTAAAGGTAACAATCCCAGAAAAAACATTCATGATCGTAAATGGAAGTACCAAAATTTCATGGTCAACACACACAATACCACTTACCACATTGCCCGTAAACAAGTATTTAAGAGGATCCACTTATTGAGATATAAACACCATGGTACGGGAGAGAGACTCAATCACCAAATTATAAATCATATATTCCAAAATAAGGTGACTCTACCATCTTGTATTGTCTAGAATACAAGAAAAAATTAGCAACATAGTTATACCTACTTCAAATGAGAGAATAAATTGGATTTGAAATGCAACCGGGTAATGATATTCTCGTCAAATTTTTCATAAACCATTCCTCCAGCTTCTTATCCATGGTGAAAACCATGGTGACCACAAGACCCTTCTTTTTTAGATGGAACACACGAGGTGCCGGACTTTAAATTAATAAAGCCAAAGGCCAGCGTCAACAACACCACAAGACCCTTCTGCTGCAAGAACCTAAGAAGAAATACGTCGTAAGCAGCAAATGTGAGGAAACATCTACACCAAAACAAAAAAAAATTAATGGAAAAGTTCCTACTCCGATTAATCGGGTCGTCCATGGGTCGTACCCATGGGTAAATATGCAGACCCATATCATACCCATTCGGGTCGGATGCCCATGGGCAGATGTACCCATGGGTCAGATTGCCGGCCTTAAATGTACATGCATAGCATATGCATGACTTCATACATGCCAAGAATAAAACACACCAAGTTATTTCCATATTGTAAAAAGCGAAACACCAACTGACCATGAAATAACTGTTGTCCAATCGTCTAAAAATTCTTGCATTCCAAGAAGACCAATTGAACGATGAAGATTTATTTTGTTCGTTCGACAATGAAATCGTGGAGGCCAGAGAAGATTATAGAGCACAACAGAACAATATGCATGAGTGGCATTGAGAAAATGCAAAAAAAAAAATACTAGCCTCTAAATTCAGAAGGAGTATTTGATGCTTTCCTCTGCTCATTGCTTGTAGACCCTTTGTTTTTATATTCGTGACTCACCCTCAAAGTCGCACTACGTAAGCATAAATTTTATATCATTGTTGTCTACAAAACAAATATTGTGTAAGCCAAAAGGAAGAGGAAGGAATATCTAAGAACAGTAGGCATGAGAGGCATCGGGAAAACTTGGGAAACAATTCTCAACCCCTTGTTTCATAGGCAAAGAAGAGTTTCTACTTTCCTCCATGTTCTCATGCCCAATGCTCTTAGACACTCTTTTCATCCTCTTCCGAATCACTTCCAACACCACATCATCTAAACCTATGCACTTGTACCTTTTTGTTTCTCCGCTAAAAGTAACTGCCAAAAGGAAAAGGAAGGAGTACCCAAAAGCAAATCTCTACCTCCGATACTGGAGGAGAAAATCGAGGTCAGGCTTCCCTTCATATTCTATTCCAAGTTCTCTTAGAGACCCTCTATCTCTCTTCCTGGCTCGAACTCGAGCCCTTAAACTCCATAACTTAAACAATAGAAAGCTCATACAAGTGTAGTGTTCCGAAGTATATATAGGCCTCTATTGTATTGCTCTAGACTATATAGAAACCATGTGAGCAGAGCACAAACTGAATGAACACACCTACTACATGGTACACAATAAGGCATAGTATTCGATGGCAGTGTGTACACAAAATAGTTAATGTGAAATAGTCTAACCCAAGGTGGTACATTGATAAGAAGGTAAGAAACTAGAAAAGGGAACAGTGTGCTCTCTGAGATTCTTGTCAAGAGTGAGAGGAGGTAGGGTACAGAACAGGACACATCACATATGCCATGGACCTAATAGCCGAACTTTGTGCACAAAATTTTCACTTTGTACTATTCATGACGCGTCTGACTAGTGAGCCTTCAATTGTCAAAATCCCGTGGATTTTTAACTTTAGTTAATAACAAAGGAGCACAATTAATTTATACTGTTACGTTCCATAGATAATATAAGCAAGCATGTTATGTTCCAATGTAGATACTTACCCGTCGTGGTTGGCCAAATTGCGGGCTATGTCAACTTTGCAAAAGAGAACCGGAGACCGCGGCACATCTTTTGTTCCAATGTAGATACTCTCTTCGAATTTGGCAAGGACTCAAGGAGTGGCTCGGTTTGGCGGATTTTGATTTATCCCTATGGAGCTATTTTTGGACAATGGAGGCTTGGTGGTGTTCTAGCTCCGGTACCTTTGGGCGTCAGCACAAGGGCCTCTCATCCTTGCTTCTCCTCACCGCTTGGGAGATTTGGAATGCTATAGTTTTCGCAATAAAGTCTCAATGCCTTCCACGGTAATTTTTTGTATTCAGCGTAGTGCCGCCCTTTGGAGTGTGGCGGGGGCGAAATTCTTGAGTATTATTCTACCGCGAGAGTAGACTTTGTACCCAAGCCTACGAGCTTGCCGAGTGTGTTTGTAAATTAAACTCTTCTTCTTAATCAATGAAATAGGCAAAGCTTTTGCCTCGTTTCAATTTAAATAAGCAAGCATGTTTCGCATATGTATAATAGGCTATCAGCAATTAAGAATCACTTAACATTAGGAGATAGAGATAAGTTATAGAGAGAGTTGCGAGATAAGTTTAGCGAGGAAGATAAATAGAGTTTGTGTCTTGCGTGAAAGTCGAGCCACCTATATGAAGAGCCATGATGCAACTCTCTGAATCAAGCAATGAAATACACATAAGTTCTGTAAGTCTCAGAGCCTTTCTTCAATCCTAGGACCCATGTAAGGGAAATGTTACCGGATTCCTCATTTCTCTAGTCGTTCCAACCATAGTTACCTCATTCGCGATTCGGATCTGTGGTTCACTATTGTCACTTATGAAGATCAAAGATACTTCTTTATGTACAATATGTTGTTTTTATTTTTAGTAACTCTGAATCTTCTATGCACAGAAATAAATAATCCTAAGTGTTTGATGATCTACGTAGTGAGAAATATGTTTTATATTCTTCTTCCGATTCGGTTTCACGATTTGAAAAGGAGCTAACTGAGAAGTGGCAAAAGCCTGGATCAGACCAAGAACCTTGTCTCATTTGTATTTTCCACTCCAAGCACGGCGATGCATGCCTTCTCCCTTCTCCCTTCCCCCTGCCTTCTCTTCTCGTGCTACTTCACACTCTAACTCATGTTTTCTCTCGAACTGATTCTTTTTCTTCTATTTTTAGAAAAAATATTATCATATACTTTGTTCCAAATTTATTTTAAACATGTACCCAGCTGATCGACCCTACGGGATTTTGAATTAAACTAGCAAGGTGGCCCTCGCAAATGCGAGGGCGTTGTCTTTAGCGTAATATACTCCCTCCGTTCCAAATTAGATGAATTACATTTGTTCAAATGTGGATATATCTAGACATGTTACATGTATAAGTACATCCACGTTTTGACAAATGGAAGTCATCTAATTTAGAACGAAGAGAGTATATGTTTATGAAATTAATTTTGATAGATACAGGAAAGACGGAAATTTAAATCATAACAATTTATAACTGATCGTAAATATTATGGTAGATAAAATATCAAATGTGTGGAATATTTTAATTTATGAAATCCTTAGCTATTCTTCCATATACAAAAAGTACCATGTCACATGTTTTAGAAATTCATTTACTTATTGTAGACAACTTTATTTTATGACCTCCGATCCACATAAGATGTGTCGCAGTTTAGAACTAACCTTAATTCAAAACTGTGACACTTATATTGAATCGGAGTGAGTATTTGTTTTTACTATCTTCCTGCCATCACCCGTCCATCATTGTAGTCTCTTGCCGGCACGTTATTTTTTGTCATGTAACAATGGGTACATAATTTAGATTCCACATGAAGTTAAAAATTTACTTTGATCGTACATTGTTTTAGCATTTTAATCAATCAACAATTCACTTCAAATCATCTCACAAATGAATTGCACCACAAACTCTAGCCAACGGGTCATTATTCCTCCTTTCAACATCATCATAAACTCAATACTTTATGCCGATTATTTGATTTGCGTGATCTAACACTCTTCCTACTAAACCCGCTCTACAACCCAATAATTATATGATTAAACTCACTTGTGTTTGTTGTGTCATGGAACATGACTGCACAACTATGAAAAACATTGTTTTGGCATTTTCATCACTCATATATTTTTCTACATGTATGCAAGTTCTAGTTGTGTATCAAATTAAATTTTAAGAATAAAAACCAAATAAAATTCCTCGAAAAAACCAAACAGAAACTCACAGTTGTAATAATACATCATAGGAAAACCATACGAAGTCATTAGACACGATTCATTTCCAAAGTTTATACTCGAAGCATTTATTTCATTTCGTGTTGATTCTGATTATAGAAATATATTTTTGATTTCTAATTTGCAAAATTAAAAATATTGAATCTATAGAATATTTATAAGAATATTATTTTATAATAACTCTAGAATTAGTTCCAGGGAAAATTTTAGCATGTGACATTTGTAATAGAAGTTCAATAGTATCGATGACCTAACGTGAGAACAACCCATCTTTCATAGTTCGACATAATTCTTCAAACTACAATCATTTTTTGATGTTTATATACCATGTTGAAGTAAATTTGTGAAGTCTTTCATAGTATATCTTTACGAAGATGCATTGTTTGTACAATTATCATGATCTATTGACAAGGAGTTTCTTCAAGTACCACTATGAAAATCTATTAGATCGTAATTCGTTCAAACACAATTACTCGCGGTATATTCTTTAAGTGAAGGGACATTATCATCCCCGTGAGAATAC
Organism: Poa pratensis; assembly: GCA_947311845.1. NCBI lineage: Eukaryota > Viridiplantae > Streptophyta > Magnoliopsida > Poales > Poaceae > Poa > Poa pratensis. The sequence continues at coordinate 19,752,976 of CAMZMU010000111.1, forward strand.
GTGTTGACTCAGACCTGTGTATATCATTAAACCGGTAATTTTAGTGTAAGGGGTGTTTCCATAGATAGTGTGATTAATGTTGTGACTTCATTAATCTTAAAATTCCATGACTCCAAACTCCGGACTTCCGCAGACGTTTTGTGAGAGTGTTGGTCCGATGGCAGTCAAATAAGTCATTTATGTGTACTCAATTGTAGAAACAATGTACCCATCCGTTCACAATTACCCTGCGTTAGGGGTTTAGTCAAAATCTTACCTTATAAAGATTGATCAAATATATGGAAAAATTAACATTTAAAATCTCAAATCATTATCGTTAGAGTAATCCAAAACTATATCTTCAAATTAGACAAAAATGTTTTATGAATGTTGATATTTATTGCTATATCTATGGTCAATATTTACAGATATTGCCTTTGACTAAATTCATAGCGTATGCTAAATAAAACAAAGTCGAGAAAATACATACTGATTATTTAATTTTTTCTGAACTGGTCATATCCTAACAGCTCCTAAATACCCTTGGACACCACGTTGCAGGATTTTTTTTCTTGCAGCTAGCTAGTCACGTACGGCTGTGTCATCACGATTACGAAGAAAAAAATCTTTTGCTCATGGCCATCACGTACCGGCCAAGGTCTCATACACGGCCGGTGTTTTAAACAGGCGTGTCAAATTTGTTTCACTACTAAACACCAGCCGTGTGAAATATGTTACGTAACTACTAATTTGGCTTAAAATCTCAACCATATATTTTTGATCTAACTGCTAAAATTAATTTAGATGATGTGGATTAACGTGGTGTCTCTGTTAGACTCCCTCATTTTGCTTTTAGTATATAATAGATTCTAGCTGTGGGATTGGTTGTACTAAATTTTAACAATCGTTTACTCCATTTCAACTGGTTCTGTAATCTAACTTTGACCGTTAGAAGTGGAATCTGTTAAATTAAGTTGACCAGGTTGCATTATATTTGGGATAGTCGGCCAGCCTAGTAACTGCCAAAAAAAAATACTTACGGGGAAGGAAAAGCATTCACCCTCGTTCATGGCTTCAATGCCTGCCTATTGTCATATTAGGCTTTGTGCATGTAAATATTCATGACTAGAAGGCCTGGTCACTTGGGTCAATGCAGGCATAGGTTCATTTCACCCACCAGGGCTATACAAAGAGCGTCTCACATGTATATATAGATGTGTGGTTTAGAGTACAGATCCTGTAAATTTTCTTTGTACATTCCTACCTTAACAAATGCATAGTTTAGTTACGCAACAAAATGGTGAGAAATACCGTTCCTTTTTGGTTATAGATGAAAAGAAGGGACTTGACTGCAGGGGTGATGCTCCATCCGATGCATTTGGTAATATCTAACAAGGTCTGATTCATGTTATTTGTAGGGATGGAGACAGTGAAAGCAGTTGAATGCACTGGATCAGCTACTACGGTTCAGCAGTCAGTTAGCACTGACCAAGATTGTTCTTTTCTCTGTTTATTTGTACTGAGTGATGAGGTGAAACCAGTAGGTTTTTGGATATGTTTTTTTAGGATTTACTTGATTTATCTTGTCAGGTCAACATCAGCAAGTTAACAAGTCTGGTGTGTTTGTAATTGTAGATGTTAACTTCTGCTGTTGCATTTGACTCTCTCTTCATGTGGCATATTTGTTTCTTCTTCCGGTGCTGATGATGGTTCACATTTGGGTGCTTCACAGGCAAAAAAATTTGGCATAAAAGAAAAGACATTCACAGGCACCGAATATGCCCTCTCCTTGTTGAATGTCATAATATGCAGCCGTTAGACACATCACCAGACAATAGTACACCATAGCACAAAGGCGAGAGACTGTCAAACTTCAGTGAGAAAACAACACATTCTTTTTTTTGTCGTAGACCCTAGCCAGACACGTACGCAGCCGCAGCCCAGAAAAGAAAGAAACACAATTCAACCAGCTGAATAAGCTTCCATGAGACATTATTTGCTATCCTATCAATCCTGATATTTTTTGCTGCCGATATTTGGTTCCATATTTAAGTCAAATGAAATCCTAAAATGCACTAATACAGATACGGTGTATCAGTATCGGGCCGATATGGATACGTAAATTCGCCATTTTGGAAAAGCGCCAATACCGTGATACGTTTTACTATTTTTTAGTTCACAAATGTATAGAAACTAAGAACAGCAGATTACCTTCTTGTTTGCTCTCCTGAGAATGCCAAAGCAGCTGCAAGCCTCTCAATTGACAATGTTGATGCCCTGTTCAACTCCAAGTTCCAAAGGGATAGAATTAGACTTTTAAGTGTAAAATGAATATGGAGCAGCAACTCAACTCATTAGTCAGATGTACATCACCTTTAGCAAGGCAATGGCACCAGGAGTGTACCTTGGGTGGCTGCTTCTTCCGCCTGCGGAGGAAAGCGGCGCGGCGGTGGACGGGTAGAGGCCGGCGGAGGGGAGCGGCGCGGTGGTGGTCTGGTGGAGGCCGACTGACCGCGGTGGCCTGGTGGAGGCCGGCGGAGGGAACGGCTCGACGGCGATCTAGTGTGACTGTGTGAGGCCGGCGAAGGGGAGCGGCGCGGCGGACGGCTGAAGCGAACAGCCAAGCAGAGGCTGAACGCAACTGTTTTTTTTTAGATTATCCAAAACTCAACTGGTTAATCCGCCTGTGCAAGGAGCTACCTCACGCGGGCGCGCTGTGCTGCCTTACGGTGCCGGAGCGCCGGACGTCCGACGTCCGACGCGTCGGCCAATCTGCCAACTGCGCCGCGCTCTACTCCCCTCTAGGCGGCCTCCACCGGCTCGCCGCGCCGCCGCAGCGCGATTCAGCTCGCGGGCCGCCGAGTTAATGGCACCCGCGGTCACACAACTCGACGCCAATGTGCACTTAAGTCACACTTCTCCAGAACGTGATTATTTGGTCACACAACTCGACAAGTGCGTGCGCGCAGGTCACTGACCCCACTTGTCAGTCCGTTTTGGACGGTAAATTTTCAGAAAACCCCCTGGAGTAATATTAATTTTACAAAATGGTTCCCTGGAGGACCATTTTGTAAAATTAGGACGACCATTTTGTAAAATTAGAAGGACCATTTTATAAAATTAGGAGGACCATTTTGTAAAATTAATATTACTCTAGGGGGTTTTCTGAAAATTTACCGTCCAAAACGGACTGACAAGTGGGGTCAGTGACCTGCGTGCACGCACTTGTCGAGTTGTGTGACCAAATAATCACGTTCTGGAGAAGTGTGACTTAAGTGCACATCGACGACGAGTTGTGTGACCGCTGGTGCCATTAACTCCGGGCCGCCAGGCCCTTGCCCCCGTGCTGAGTGTAGCTCGTAGTTGCCTGGGTGCACCCTGCAGCCCCGTCGCCGCACGCCCTGCTCGCCGACGGAGAGCCGCCTCGGCAGCGCTCTCGCTCGAGTCGCGAGGCACTGCCCAGCTCCAAGGTGTCACCGGATCGGGAAATGTTGGCCCGCTGGACCTTTGTCACTTGAAGTTGAAGTTAGGAGAGGGATGTATTGAGCCCAATTTGTTTGGTTCGGCCTACTTGGAGCATAATCTGAAAGACTGGTGATTTTGTTTACTGGAGTTTTCTTAAATATTGGATGTAGTATTTTTCTTGTATAACCATATGTAACAAAAGAAGAGCTTCTTGTATAATGTATAACCATACTTTAAACCATATGTATACAGAAATACAAAAATATTGGAAACATCTCTTGTAGACCCCTCCATTTTTCATATTGGTGACGATGTCTACAAACCATACTGTAAATTTATATTGGTGATGTCTACAAAACAAATATTGTGCAAGCCAAAAGGAAGAGGAAGGAACATCTGAGAACAATAGGCATGAGAGGCATTGGGAAAATACGAAAACCATTTCTTGACCCCATGTTTCAGAGGCAAGGAATAGTTTTGGTTTCCTCCATGTTCCCATGCCCAATGCTCTTAGACACTCATTTCGTCCTCTTCCGGACTCACTTCTAACTCCTTGCCATTTAAAACTATGCAATGGTACTTTCTATTTTCTCCCCTAAAAGTAATTGTCCAAGACAAAAAGGAAGGGGAAGGAGTACCTAAGAACGATAGGAATAGGAGGCATCAGGAAAACTAAGAAAAAAATCTCTACCTCCATTACTAGAGGAGAAAATCAATCTCACGCTTTCCTCCATGTTCCTATTCCAACTGCTCTTAGAGACCCTCTCTTCCTCTTCCCTCCTCGCTCTCGAGATCTAAAACAACTTTAACAATAGAAAGCTCATACTATTATGAAGTATATATATAGGCTACTACTGCATTGCTCTAAACTAAATGAACACACCGACTGCATGGTGCACAATATGGCATAGTAGTCGATGGTAGTGTGTACACAAAATACTTAATGTGAAATAGTCTAACCCTAGGTGGTGCATTTATAAGAAGATAACAAATTAAATAAGGGAAGGGTGAGGTCTTTTAGATTTTATCGAAGAGTGAGAGGAGGGAGGATGGAGAACAGGACACATCACATATGTCATAGACCTAATTGTTGAACTCTGTGCAAGAAACTTTCACTTTGCACTATTCATGAGGCGTTTGACAATAAACCTTCAATTGTCAAACCCATGTGTCTTGAGCTGGTCCACAATGCAGTAAGTGATAGTGGGTCCATGTAGCCATAGTGATTTTTCTCGAGACACATGGACCCCATGTTTCTATTGTGGACAAGTTCTTGTAGTTGCAGGGAGCTGATTCACTTTCATTGCTTGTATATGCATATAAGAAATCCGGCGAATTAGTATAGACATGAGGTGAGAGGGAAAGGGAAAAAAATAACGGGTCGGCCAATCTGACAACTGCGCCGCGCTCTCCTCCCCTCTAGGCGGCCTCTACCGGCTCGCTGCGCTGCCGCAGCACGATTCCGCTCGCGGGCTGTCAGGCCCTTGCCCCCGCGCTGAGTGTAGCTCGTAGTTGCCTGGGCGTCCTCTGCAGCCCCGTTTCCCACCTCGCCGCACACCCTGCTCGCCGACGGAGAGCTGCCTTGGCAGCGCTCTCGCTCGAGTCACGGGGCATTGCCCAGCTCCAAGGTGTCACACTGTCACCGGATCGGAAAATGTTGGCCCGCTGGAGTACAAAGTTAGGAGAGCGACGTATTGAGCCCAATATGTTTGGTTCGGCCTGCTTAGAGCAGAATGTAAAAGAGTGGGGGTGATTTGTTTAGAGTTTTCTTAAATATTTGAGGTATTATTTTTCTTGTATAAGCATCATGCAGCAAAAGAAGAGTTTCTTGTATAAGCATACTTTAAACCATATGTATACAACAATACAAAAATGTTGGAAATGTTTCTTGTGGACCCTCCATTTTTAATATTCGTGACTCACCCTCAAAGCTGCACTATGTAAGCATAAACTTTATATTGGTGATGTCTAAAAAAACAAATATTATGCAAGCCAAAAGGAAGAGGAAGGAACATCTAAGAACAATTAATAGGCATGAGAGGCATCGGGAAAACACGGTAAACATTTCTTGACCCCTAGTTTCAGAGGCAAAGAAGAGTTTTTTGGTTTCCTCCATGTTCCCATGCCCAATGCTCTTAGACACTCTTTTCGTCCTCTTCCCGACTCACTTCCATCTCCTTGACATTTAAACCTATACAATGGTGCTTTCTATTTTCTCCCCTAAAAGTAGTTGTCCAAGCCAAAAGGAAGGGAAAGGAGTACCTAAGAACGATAGGAATAGGAGGCATCAGAAAAACTAAGAGAAAAATCTCTACCTCCATTACTAGAGGAGAAAATTGAGCTCAGCCTTTCCTCCATGTTCCTATTCCAACTGCTCTTAGAGACCCTCTCTTCCTCTTCCCTCCTCACTCTCGAGCCCTTAAACTCCACAACTTTAGCAATAGAAAGCTCATACTATTGAACATGGGGCTGGTATTATGAAGTATATATAGGCTGCTACTGCATTGCTCTAAACTAAATGAACACACATACTACATGGTGCACAATATGGCATAGTAGTCGATGGTAGTGTGTACACAAAATACTTAATGTGAAATAGTCTAACCATATGTGCTGCATTTATAAGAAGATAACAAACTAAATAAGGGAAGGGTGAGCTCTTTTAAATTTTATCAAAGAGTGAGAGGAGGGAGGATGGAGAACAAGACACATCACATATGTCATAGACCTAACTGTTGAACTATGTGCAAGAATTTTTCACTTTGCACTATTCATGAGGCGTTTGACAAGTAAACCTTCAATTGTCAAACCCATGTGTCTGGAGCTGGTTCACAATGCAGTAAGTGATAGTGGGTCCATGTAGCCATAGTGCTTTTTCTGGAGACACATGGACCCCATGTTTTTTTATTGTGGACAAGTTCTTGTAGTTGCAGGGAGCTGATTCCCTTTCATTGCTTGTATCTGCATGTAAGAAATCCGACAAGTTAGTATAGACATGAGGTGAGAGGGAAAGGGAAAAATGAGGTCACATTCATGCAAGCCAATTTAGATAGTCACATTTAAGGTAACAACCATTATCATGTGATATTGATAAAAAAATTATGAAAATGTGCATGGAAGACAAATACTCCCTGTATATGCATAACCTTTCTCTGCCCACTGCCCACTACCCACTAAACTGTTCAAAAAGCAATGTCAAGCAATTAACATGAAGGACTAGTACTAGGAAGTGTCATGTATAATACAATCCCGTGCAAGGAAAAACAAGTTTCTTGTAGTGTTGAGATGATCGTGAAGGTTTGATGTTCATTGGAAGCTTAAAACTTTGGTGTGCTAAAAAAAGATTACGCAAACCTTCACATCAGCTTTGCGAGATAATGAAGAATGTTTACCATGTCTATCTCGCCTACTATAAAACAACCACACTCAACAACATAATTATACCCCTGAAACTTTGTATTACATTGCGACAAGTTTCAGTTCCACTCATAAGTTACTATTACTGCAAAATCGTTTATGATATCCTAGACAACAAGATTCCTTTATCAAGAAAAGAGCATACTTTTGAAAAGCAAATAGATATTCTCATATATACATGGAGAAGCTATCCCTCCTAATTAACTCTGACAATATATAGATAACCAACACAGCCTAGACCGATTGGGCCCCTCCCTACACATCCTTATCCGCTACGGTGGCGTATCTAGTGGGGGTGCCATGGCACCCCCTAAAAATATGTAGAAATTCATTTAGGTACAAATATTTGGACTAATTGTTGCTAAATGCTACTACTATTTGGATTAATTGTTGCTAAATATAATAGGAAAATTTTGAGCTTGGCACCCCCACCATTTTTTATCCTAGATCCGCCACTGATCCGCTATATATGTCCCTTGAATTGATCGTAATCCATACTGTCATTTTGTTGAAGGCAATGATACTAGTATTATTTAGGATGACAGAGCCATTATATAGCTTTTAGTGTCTCCATACGGCAGCAGTGGCAGCGCACATGTGTCATTCCATCGTTTAGGCCGTCCTTTGGAGGACTCCTCTCGCGGTCATGGTGTTGTTAAACGCACACAACACTGTTGGCCGGCGCATTTTTCTTTTTATTTGTGCCATCTACACACTGGAGATCTCAACAAGTTATTGACGCCATGTTGTTGTAGATATCTAATGCATTGATTTATATACTGCGCACTGCCAAATTAAACCACAACTCAGCGAATGTGACAATTTCAAGTCACATGATTCTATACTTGTGTTTTTGCTTCCCTGCAGTTCCCCGCTTCCCACCGACCGATGGAGCTGGCTGCACGTACGCCGACATGAGGAAAATCAGGATCCCGGCGGGTGTGCGCTAGAACACGGCAAAACGGATAACCCATATCCACGGCCACACGGCAAACCTAGAGCCCACCAGCCGCAAGCTCCGGCGGCATAATCCCCCGACCAGCCCAGCCAAATGTTTTTTTTTTTTGACGAAAATGCAATCTGCCCTGCTTTTCATTTCATTAGAAACGATAGTACAAGATGTACAAACGAAACCGAAAAGAAAAAGGGAAACAAAGCTAACTATCTAAGGCGAAAGAAACCGAAAAAGAACAAAGAAAACAAAGCCAAATGGTTTTGCATACGTGATTCCACGCCGAAGCGCAGTTCACTGGGTCTTCCAGTTCTCCTTTGTTCTCGCCGGTGAAAACGTTGGTGCTCGCCCGGACCCCTACTGTCGATTCATGTCGAGCCGAGCTAGCCGGCATGGCATGGCCGGGCTGCATGGCGCGTCCGGCAGAGCAAATCACGACCGGGATATTTGCTTGCTGCCTTGCGTTGCATGCATGTACGGTTGGTGAGGGGCGCCACTGCTGCCACGGCAGATCAAATGAGAAGACGGTAGGCCCGACCCAAATAGATGGACGCCGGTTCGTCTTGAGTCGATCGCTAGGTAAAGTTTATACGGTTGGCTAAATTTGGGGTTTGTGTGGTGCTCAAGTTACGTGAATTTGCTATAAAAGCGACCGGCACCACCTGCTTTGGCACTTGTTTCGCTCTCTCGCCAGATGAAAAGTGACCGAGTTCGAGTTGGACCACCACGTAACAAGTGGCAAACGACGTCATACTAAAAGAGTGAAAAGTGACCGGGGGGCTGGCTAGGTAGAACACCACATACTAAAAGAGTGGGAAACTAGGACGCCATACGATCACTTTCATGAACCCTTAAGTGCTACAGTATGTAGTTCAGGCCATTCTAGTACAAACACGGGGTTCCACTTGACTATTGGTTGATAATCAACCCACTGTGACGTTTCGTAGAGATCTTGTTGGACCCAGGTTGGCATCTTGGCATGAGTTGCTCCAGCGACTCGCTTCTGTCAATTTGTCTCAAGGGACCGATGAGTTTCGGTGGAATTTACGCAAGTGCGGAAAATTCTCCGTGGACTCCATGTATACCGCACTCGTTCAGCCGGACGTGCCAGTTAATAATAATAAGAAAATCTGGAAGATGAAGATTCCACTTAAAAACAAAGTTTTCGCGTGGTATCTTCGTCGAGGAGTAATTCTTACAAAAGACAACCTTGCAAAACGCAATTGGCATGGGAGTAAACAATGTATCTTCTGTCATAAAGACGAGACAATCAAACACCTGTTCTTCGAGTGCACGTTTGCTAGTTCTATATGATCCATCATCTAAATAGGTTCTACTATTTATCCACCTACAAGCATTGCTAATATTTTTGGCAACTGGCTGAATGGAGTGGATAATAGGTTCAAACAACTTATTAGGGTGGCAGCGCTTGCCGTAATATGGTCGTTTTGGCTATGTAGAAATGACAAGATTTTTAATGATAAAAATTGTTCTCTTATGCAGGTTATCTACCGGACTACTGCTACACTCCGTTCGTGATCTTAGTTGCAACGTGCGGGGCATCGAGACCTGTTTATGGAGGTCTGTACAAGACTGGAGGATACGGCGAGAGACTTTTTATCCCTACATGGATGGCAGCATAATTTGCGGATCGGCCCTCCACCACCATAGGCGTTTTTACAATTTCTCATATTGATATGTAATTCGCCTTGTTATTTTTTTTGCTAGTACTTCAGACTTTTTAGCTGTGTGCATCTTAGTTATGCAGAGGCTGGGTGTAATGCTTAAACTCTTTTAAGTAATAAAGACTCCCTTTATCTAAAAAAAAAAAAACTTGACTCATTGAGCAGCAACCGACTCATTGAGCTTACTTGCATGACTAACTACGCACCAACAACCAAATTCGGTGTGTGAGCAAAGTCTGGAGCTAGGTAGTAGCTAGCAACGGCATCGGTCGCCTCACGCTGATCGAGTACGTGCTAGCTGTGTGTGCCAGGTACGGTTGTGCTAGCTTGCAAGCGAAAGAACGCCGCCGTAGGTTGTGCTGCCCGGCGGAACACGGCTCCCGTCCCATCCGTCTCGATTGAGCAAAACAGTGACGTCGATTCGATCATCATATCAAGTGTTGAACCTAGCACAAACGATGGGACTCCCCGCGTCGCCGTCGTCGATCGTTTAGCCAAGGACGTTGCCGACTGGTCTGATCAGTACGCCCTCGATCGGAATCACCGGGAACAAATGTCTGTTCATACTGATATACTTTATTTTTGAGTATGACTACGGTGGGCTCTTAGAGACAGTCTGAACTTTATTACTCAAATATGTTGCCTATGAAGCTTTGCAGCCTATACAAGATAGGTTCAAATGAACCAGAGTTTATAGGGGATACATGAGAAGAGAAAAAAAAAGAACACACCGAGAAGGGTCACTCCGAGAAAAACTCGGAGACAATTGATCGATGAGAGGCTCATCACGACCCAAGCACTGCGGTCACAAAGGGGAATCTACATGACATGACAGCGGAGACCCAGCCACGACACTGCACCATCGACGTAATCGAACACCAACGCGCATCCGAGGCCACACAGCGCGCCGACACCACCTGTGTCGGGGGCATGCCCGAAAGGTCGCGCGCGGCAAAGACTACGCCACGACGCATGTGTGTGGCCGGCTGAAGTTGAAGGGCATCGGAGACACCTACACCGCACGTGGTGGTCATCGCCGTAGTCGAAAGGCATAGCACCACCGAGGGCAACCCCAACCCCATCTGGGTCCGATATACCCGAAGGGTGGGCTAGCCGAGAGCACGCGCGAAGACCACCCACGCCAGACACGCCATAGACTTCGACAAGGATCCGACGCGAGGGCCTAGCAACCGGCAAGGAGAAGCTCCCACCACCACTGCCACGGCTCGCCTTGCATCAGAGAGGAGACCGCACCCAAGGCCGCCATCTGCAGAACCATGACCACACCAGTAAACACTGATGAGGAGACAGAGGTGGCTCACCAGTCACCACCCAGCCACGACGGCCCCCCACGTAGGGAGCACGTCGCCACCATGGCCGCCATCTGCGAAGCCACGACACTAGCCAGCCCCAGCGGCAACCCGATGCAGGATGATGGCCAAGACGGTAGGAAGACGACCCTCGCCACCCCAAAGGGCGCAGCGCAGGCCAACAGGCCTCTCGCCAGCGACCGGCAGGGGAACCCGCTAGGCCCATCTGGGGCCCAGATTGGGACCGGAGAAGCCCACGCCGGCAGGAGCTGCACCTGCAGCCGCAGCGGCACGGTGGCGGACGGGGACGCACGAGGAGGCGAGGGCGGGTGGCGGCGACGGGCTTCACAAGCGACCTTCTTCCATTTCGCCGGGTAGAAGCCGCGAAGGAGAGAATCCCCGCCGCCCCCTTCACTAGCGCCTCGTGGCCTTTGTCCGCCGGCGGCCTCGGGGGCGACGAGGGGAGGGGGGTTGGGGAGGAAGCGGCGGCGGCGCGGGCTAGGGTTTGCGCCCCCCGATCGCCTAGAGGAGGCGACGCCTCATACTGCTAGTGACTCATGCATGGCCTCATAGCGAGGCCAAATTCTTGTACACGAAACAGTTCCAACTACTGCGGAGAAAATTACTCACAGAGAAACAAAGGCACTAATGGGCGTTGCCTTTTCCCCTCCCTTGAATTCTCGCCAGAGCTCCACTGGAGCAGAATCACATGATGATTCTTTGTCCCATTGCTCCATTACCGAACCGAACAACAAATTGCCCAATTAATTGTGTCCAAACTCAAAATGGTATAGGTATTGCATATGTGAATTTATTCATAGTTTAGTATTGTCTCTATAGTTGATGATGTTTGTTTGTAATGTCAACCAATTTTCCAATTGCTCATATGTTTCTATTTGTAATTGTCGAATTGATTTTGAAGAGGGATAGCCATATTACCTCACTTTTCCGGAAAGATGATGCAAAACGCTAATGCGACTTGCCCAATTCTACCCCAATGACATATCAAGTGAGGAGTTGATAAGACTTGAGTTCCAACTTGAAAACTTTATTGATGATATGAGAAAATATGATAGGTTCAAATGTGTAAATCACCTTGGTGAGCTCTCTACTATGCTTGTTGAAACAGAAAAAAAGCATCTTCTATGATTTGGTCTACTTACTTCTCAAATTGATATTTCTCTTACCGGTGGTAAGGGCGAGTGTTGAAAGAGTATTTTCTGCAATGCGTCTAGTTAAAAATAAGTTGAGAAATAGTATGGGTGATGAGATCTTGAACCATTGCTTAAGTGACATTTACTGAGCGAGAAGTGTTCTTGGCAGTAAGAGAAGATGACATTTTAATTATAGTGATGTAATTTTTAATTATGCTATAGTTCATCACGTAGAACTTTGTTCATGTGTTTAAATTATTTTGCATTGCGATCGCGCACATTTAATACATATGTATTGATGTACAATGTCATGAATCAATTTTCTATTTATATTGTTCATCTGGTAACTTTTCAATGTAGTGAGCTAAACACTGGGTGTTTTTGGATTTAAATCATGTTTGTTCGTTGGCTCAGATTTTGTTTGGATCTGACCCTCTTTCTCTTATTAAATTACGGAGATTATCTTATCGGGGTTGGCTGCCACTGCTGGCATCTTATTCATATTATGATTTATTTCACTATTACTTCTCTTACAAAGATAATACGTCACCATTAGACATTGTGCGCACTCTAGTTGATAGCTACTAACAGATCCATAAAACTGTTTGTCATCCAATCGTCCAAGAAATCATGCTTGCCAAAAAGACTATTTGAACTATGTTGTTGTCTTTTGTATATTCGATAAAGAAATAGTGCGTGCCAAAATAAGAGTATAGAGCGCCAAAGAACAGTAGGCATGGGGTCATTGAGAAAATACAAAAATAAAATAAAATATCAGCCTCTAAATTGAGAAAGAATTTTTGCATGCTTTCCTATGCTCCTATGCCCACTGCTTGAAGGCCCTACTATTTTTCATATTCCTGACTCACAGCGGCACTATGTAAGCATACAATTTATATAACTGTTTTCTCCAAAAATATTGTGCAAGCCAAAAGGAAGAGGAAGGACCATCTTAGAACAATAGGCATGGGAGGCATCAGGAAAACATGGGAAACACTTATCAACCACTAGGTTCAGAGGCAAATATTTGTTTTTTTTGCTTTCCTCCAAGTTCCCATGCCCAATGCTCTCAGACACTCTTTTCTTTCTCTTCCCGACTTACTTCCACCAGCACCTCATAAGGTAAAACTATGCATTTTTACTTTATGATTTCTCCCTAAAAGTAATTTTGTAAGATAAAAGGAAGGGGAAGGAGTACCTAAGAACGATAGGAATAGGAGGCATCGGGAAAATATAAGCAAACCTATACCCCCGTTATGAGAGGAGAAAATCGAGCTCTAGACTTTCCTCCATGTTCCTATTCCGACTGCTCTTAGAGATTGTCTCTTCCTATTCCCATGCTCACTGTTGAGCCTTGAAACTCCACAATTCCACCAATAGAAGGCCCATACTATTGAAGATGGTTGTAGTGTTCTGAAGCATATATAGCCTCAACCACATTACTATAGAATGTATGGAAACCATGTGAACAAAGCAACTGAGTGAATGCACCTATTGTATGGTATACACAATAAGGCATAGTAGTCAATGCCATTACGTACAAACACATTTAATGTGTAATAGACTAATCGAAGGTGGTGCATTTATAAAAACCTAAGAAACTAGAGAGGAAACCGTGCACACTCTTGAATTATTGTGAACAGCCAGAGCAGACCAGGCAGAGAACATGACACACAAGATATGTCATGACCTAATTACTAGACTTTGTAAGCCGAAATTTCACTATCATTGTACGACTCATGATTCATTTGACAAGTGATCCTTGAATTTTCAAATTGTCATTGATTTTTTATTCAGGTAACGATGAAGGAGAATAACTTATATATTTACTAATTGGAGGCACCGTACGAGCCTCCACGTTAATCCTAGAGATTAACAATTTTTATCCGTACAATCCTAACGTAATATGTCTAAAACCGTCCGATTTAAGCTGTTGCCCGTTGTGACGCAGGACCCTCCAACACGATCACGTGGTGATGAGTTCGAGTCACTTATCCTCCAACACGAATTTGAGCGCTGCTATACATCCGACGATTTCCGTCCGACGCCTGTACGACAGAACACACGGACCATTCGATCGATCAGAGAAGCAAACTGTAGAGCGATGGATGGAGCGTCGGACGGAAATCGTACATCAAGCGTCGTACGCAAAGCAGATTCGAATTTGGCCCTGATTAATTCGTGCCTCCGGACGCAAGGATGTCAGTCGTCTCTGTCCCGAGACAAATCGCGCTGTCTCCGCGGCGGCGATGGCCGAAGTTTTTAACACATGATCCTGGATGCCCACGTCACGAATTTCAATCAGAATTGGTTACACGCAATAGAATCGCATGGCCGCCGGCCGGCCTGCGCGCGGGGAGTGGTCAGGGCGGTCTCTTCTGCTTTTATATTCAGCCTTTGGTTCTTACATGATTAGTGGATTATTGGATCGTTGCTCATTTATTGATGATTTTTGTTTCCTGTATGGACGCAATCAACGCTGATACAAGAAGCTAGACTGCCGTGTTCCAAAAAAAAATTAGACGGCGCTTTTCGATTCACTTCCGATCCTATTGTGATTTTTTTCCTGATTGCTACAGATTAATTGGGGTATGGAGCTAGCTTCACACAGAAGCATCAGATCAATCAATCTATTAATGAGACCGGCCAGCTTGTGCTTTGCTCCTACGTGTGTTTAGCTTCGGCCAAAATCACCAATCCTCTGTTCAAAAAAAAAAAAAAAACACCAATCAGCGGCGAATCATTCATGAGCATTGCATGCTCAGCTAGCTCTTGAAGTACACGACCTGTTAAGCATGTGCCAACGAGGGATACGGGAGCAAGAATGGCACATCGGGAATCGATCTGTTTCAGGTAGAGTTTGCATCCTGCCTTATTATTATTTTTTGCATGTAACCACTTTAATAATTGACCAGTTCGACGTGTATTGTTTTCGGTCTAATATATCTCCTGCAGATTTCTGAACTGAGAGAGTCAATAAAAATATAATATGGGATATTCCACAGTTGCAAAAAACGGATATGTCAAGGAACATCATGACGGGTCGAGCATGAGCCAATAAAAGATGCGTTAACAAGGGTGACACGTCGGGTATCAGATCGATATGTTTGTATACTATGGTTTGCATCATGATTTATCATTTCGGTTTGCATCTGGCCATTTAATAATTGACCAGCTGAACGTGCAATTCTCACTACTGAGCTGATCAAAATTGTATTTTTTGGCTAACATTTGTTTCGCCGTGATTTAGATGATTGAAATAATTATGCCAGGGTATATGCCACAGTTACGAGAACAAATAGGGCAAGGTATATCATAGCTACTCGACATGTCGAGCATGTTCTAACTGAGGACATGAGCAAGGATGACACCTCAGAGTATCAGATCGATGTGGTTCAGGTACAGTTTGCATACTGCTTTACTATTTTGATTTTCATCTAGACATCTAATAATTGACCAGTTTGACGTGTTGTTCTCACAAAAGAGCTGATTCAAATTGAAATGTTTTGGGGCTATAACATATCGACTGTAGGTTTAGTTTTGAAGGGTTCAAACTAATATACAGTGGTATATGTCACGGTTGCGAAAACGAATAAGACAAGGTATATCATGCTGCTACATCGATTGCAAATGTCTATTGTTACATGCTTTGTCATATCTATCTCAGTTTTTGTCTTATATAACCCATTATTGCAAATGTCTATTTTTTAATATTCAATTCATATCACTCTGATGGACATATGATCATGGTTAATCTAATCCCGTAACGGAATCATATGGTGTACGTTATAGACGAGTTCTCTCAAAAAATGTTCCTTTTTGCAATAAGAAAGCCACATGTAAATCTTGGAAATAGATGAAACGGCTCCTGAAATGTTCATCAGTTCCAACTTTGGTTAACTTGCGAAAAACTTGGTTGGACTGGCTTGAATTAGTGCATTACAACACACTTAAAAAGTTAATCTTAAGCATCTAGTTTGTAACGATGGCAGCAGGGTTTGATGGATTATGGCATGGAGAAACTAAAGTAGATCTGAACATTTCAGACCCAAAGATCATTCACATGTATTTTTAAGAAATCGATTTCACGATGGAAATCAGACTTCAAAAAAATAAAATGCACCTATATATAATGATATTTTCCATCACAGAAGACCAGAGAAAGCATGAGCTACTTATTATTATTTTGTGGCTATTTTAGAGTAGTGCATATTAATCAATACTTTAACCTTTTTGTGATAGGAACCAACAAATAGTATATATCATACACGCACTATTAAACTAAGTAGTTAAAAAATCTTTACATATATTTCATAGTTATGTTTTCTACAGGATTTCAAAGAAAACAATATTAAACCTTCTATGTGTAGAACGAAGTACTAGAAAGTTTTTGTAGAATGTGTAGAAATAGGTATTAATTACATTATTTGTAATGTGTCAAGTTTGTAACTGTAAATTATTGTGTTCCTAATAAAGGATTACAAAATAAGTTGGTACATATTTTAATTAACATACATATTTATTCACATATATTTTATTCAGTTTTACCAAAGGTTCTATAGTATTTCAACTTTGAAACCCTAGCCCGTGCGAATGCACGGGTTGACGACTAGTTAACTCATAATGCTACATTTCTATAGAAATATAAGCTAGCGTGTACTCTGTAGTTTTACGGAAGGAACCAGACGTCCAACAAGAAAGAAAAAACGGATAAGAAAACCCCACATATTTTTATCTTACAAAATAATAAACATTACGTCACCCCTAGTAGGAACAAACATGGTTATTCTAAAAGTTATCGTTACACTGGTTTGACATGAACATCTTCATTTGAGCCATGCATGCAATAACTATGTAATTGTACATGGAAGACACATACTCCTTGTAGTTATCTGCCCACTGCCGAGTAAATTGTTCAAACATAAAAACTCTCGCAAGTAATTAAAATGAAAGTTATCTATGAGGGAAGTGCCATGTAATACAATTCATGCAGGGGAAACAAGATTTTTGTATTGTATAGTTCATATCTGTTAAGCGCGGGGGGCTTAGTTAAAGCCATGCATCTTTTCTATAGTAAATAAATCTAAGTGCCAAAATGTCTCACCAATCCTAATTAATATTCTCGTTATTTATGACATATATGTTTGTCTCTATGCAGATAGGGAAAGATCACTAAATTCTCTTGTATCCCTCAGTTCAAGGAGATTGTGAAGGAAACATTTAGCATGCCGCATGGTTGCCCGTAGGGTCACAACGAACAAGCATATGGTTTTCCTATGTGCAACTGTTATTTGACCGGCAAACTGAGCCCTTGCTTCTATTGTTGTCGCCGTAGTTTTTTCTCTATTAATCTTTGTTGTGCATCATGTCGATGTAATCTATGAAATAAGGCTTACGCACTCCATGTCTATATATCATCTTCTCTAGCTCCACTGCCTTCTCCAACTCCTGGGTCAGTCATCCATTTTCTATCTTTTCTTTCCGCGGTCCGAAAATGACATACACTAGCAAGGATTTTTTTTTTAATGTAGATGGTAAATGAAGTTTTGATATTGTCAACGATGTGTTTTGTTTCTCCTTAACAACAATCAGTGCACTACTCTTTCTTAGAAATGGAAGAGCTTTATTGCACCCTAGCCTTGCATCCAAATCACAACTATATATATTATTTTGTTTAACAAAATCTGAATATAAACTTGGTAACTCCTTTTGGAACTAATGAAGGACGGTGAACACTACTCGATCGATCTCTTTTTATTGGTTCAGTTGACAGTTGAAAATATAATCGAACTCGCTTCACATAAACTTAATGATGTTGTGCACTTATATACGCAAGGCAAACAAAAATGAGAGCATCCAAGAAAAATATGAAGTTACGTTTTCAACACTATTGCTACTTCGTAGTGCTCACTGGTTCTCATTTTTTCTCTTACAGAATCACTATGAGACCCTTAAGCCATGTAGGATAAAATTTCTTTCTCCACCAGTAAAATTGCAGAAGCAAAAATTAAGAGGAAGGTGAACCTAAGATCCATAGGAATGAGAGGCATCAGAAAAACATCAGACCATATGTCCACCTCTAGTATGGACGAGGCATAGAGTTGACTTTTCTTCCTGTTTCCATTCCTACACCTCTTAGGTTCTGTTCTTCCTCTCCCTTGCTCGCTTTGATGGTATGACTACAAGAGTTTTGAGTTAGAAGTTTGGAATATCGAATAATTTTTATATAGATATGTGTTGTAGTATATATGTACATCGTGTGTCTTACCATACTGTTCTGAACAATGAAGTACACGTAGGTGGGGCATTGAAGTCATGCAAAATGCAAGATGGTTATATTTTTATATATCACAACGCTTTAGTGAAGGAGTACATCCAATAACCTACAATCCAAGATTCATATAGTGAAAGCTCCCCTTTTTTATCTCTTTATTACTTAATCTAATAAAGTGTTACTATACCCATAAGCACACATGTGCCTAATCGAGCACCCATGCTATGAAATGAGGATAAGCAAAGATTTGTGTTGATACAAATTAGAGCATAAGTGAAGATTTGTGTTGGATATTCTTGCAGGAGTTCGTGCAAAACCCATGAAATAATCTTCTGTAAGCGAGTTTTCAAGTGCTCCTTGTGGATTCTGAAACTTGTTCTCATCACTTTTGCAAGCGTTGCCAATGCTCGTTTCCTGGCTAGCTAGCTGATTTGGTACTATTTGTACCTGCATGGATTGAAGCAAATGCTACGCTAGTGTCCCATGCTATCTTCCATGGGTCGATGGCTTCATTTTTGGGCCTTCAAACTCCGTGCCAATCAAAAAGAGAAAGGAGCAACAAAGTTATATTAGGCTACTAGCGTACACGAGCTAAATACACATGCTTTACCACAGTACCTAATTGAATCATTTTGGCTAAAGCCTAAAGGTAACCATGCTAGAAAAAAAAGATTATCGTAAATGGAAGTACCAAAATTTCATGGTCAACACACACAATACCACTTACCACATTCCCGTATGTAAACAAGTATTTAAGAGGATACATGTGTTGAGAGATTAAAACCGTGTTGGTCCGGGAGAGAGACTCAATCACCAAATTATTAATCATATATTCCAAAATAAGGTGACTTTACCATCTTGTATTGTCTAGAATACAAGAAAAAACCTAGCAGCATAGTCATACCTACTTCAAATGAGAGAATAAATTGGATTTGAAACGCAATCGGGTAGTGATATTCTTGTCACTTTTTTCATAAAACATTCCTCCAGCTACTCATCTACGGTGAAATCCATGGTGATCATAAGACCATTCTTCTTTAGATGGAAGGCACAAGTGCCCGACTTTAAATTAATAAAAGCCAAAGGCTAGCATCAACAACACCACAAGAGCATTCTGCTCCAAGAACCTAAGAAGAAGTACTTCTTAAGCAGCAAGCATGAGTAAAAATCTATACCAAAACAACAGAAAATTAATGGGACCGTTCCTACTCCGATTAATCAGGTCGTCCATGGGTCGTACCCATGGGTGAATATGCAGATCCATATCATACGCATTCGGGGTGTCGGATTGCCGGCTGTAAATGTACATAGACAACATATCTGCATAGCATATCCATGACTCCATACATGCCAAGAATAAAACACCCAAGTTATGTCCATATTATAAAAAGCGAAACACCAACTAATCACGAAATAACCATTGTCCAATCGTCTGAAAATTCTTGCATGCCAAGAAGACCAATTGAATGATGAAGCTTTATTTTGTTCGTCCAAAAAAGAAATCGCGAAGGCCAGAGAAGATTATAGAGAATAACAGAACAATATGCATGAGTGTCGTTAAGAAAATACAAATAACCTCTAAATTCAGAATAAGTATTTGATAATTTCCTCTGCACATTGCTTGTAGGCCCTTTATGTTTTATAGTCGTGTCTCGCCCTCGAAGCCGCACTATGTAAGCATAACGTTTATATCATTGTTGTCTACAAAACAAATATTGTGTAAGCCAAAAGGAAGAGGAAGGAACATCTAAGAACAATAGGCATGAGAGGCATCGGGAAAACTTGCGGAACAATTCTCAACCCCTAGTTTCGTAGGCAAAGAAGAGTTTCTACTTTCCTCCATGTTCTCATGCCCAATGCTCTTATACACTCTTTTCATCCTCTTCCTGACACACTTCTAACACCACATCATCTAAACCTATGCACTGGTACCTTTTTTTTCTCCGCTAAAAGTAACCATCACTGCCAAAAGGAAGAGGAAGGAGTAGCCAAAAGCAAATCTCTACCTCCGATCCTCGAGGAGAAAATCGGGTTCAGGTTTCCCTCCATATTCCTATTCCAAGTTCTCTTACAGACCCTCTACTTCTCTTCCCCGCTCGACCTCGAGCCCTTAAACTCCATAACTTAAACAATAGCAAGCTCATACAAGGTGTAGTGTTCCGAAGTATATATAGGCCTCTATTGCATTGCTCTAGACTATACTGAAACCGTGTGAGCAGAGCAAAAATGAATGAGCACACCTACTACATCGTACACAAAAGGCATAGTAGTCAATGCAGCGTGTACACAAAATAGTTAATGTGGAATAGTCTAACCCAAGGTGGTACATTTATAAGAAGTAAGAAACTAGAAAAAGGAACCGTGTGATCTCTGAAATTCTTGTCAAGAGTGAGAGAAGGTAGGATACAGAACACGACACATCACATATGCCATGGAACTAATTGCTGAACTTTGTGCAATTTTTTTCCACTTTGTACTATTCATGACGCGTCTGACTAGTGAGCCTTCAATTGTCAAAATCCCGTGGGTTTTGAACTTTAAACGAAGGAGCACAATTCATTTATACTGTTACGTTCCATAGAAATATATATAAGCAAGCATGTTTCGCATATGTATAATAGGCTATCAGCAATTAAGAATCACTTAACATTAGGAGATAGAGATAGTTATAGAGAGAGTTATCGTGTCAGGCAAGATTAGTTTAGCGAGGAAAATAAATAGTTTCTCTCACAGATGAAAGTCGAGCCACCTATATGAAGAGCCATAATGCAACTCTTTGAATAAAGCAATGAAATAAACATAAGTTCTGTAAGTCTCAGAGCCTTTCTTCAATCTTAGGACCCATGTTAGGGACATGTTACCGGACTCCTCGTTTCTCTAGTCGTTCCAACCATAGTTACCTCATTCGTGATTCGGATTGTGTTCCATGCTTATATTATACCATTTGCTACATGTTTTATATACACTTCGTATCACTTTTATGCATTTTCTGGGACTAACCTATTAACAAGATGCCACAGTGCCAGTTCCCTGTTTTCTGCTGTTTTTTGTTTCAGAAAGTTACTTCTGGAAATATTCTCGAATTGCACGAAACAAAAGGCCAGGTCCTATTTTTCCAGCACGTACACGAGTTCGAAGGAGACACGAAGGAGAGCCACGAGGTGGCCAAACCACCTGTAGGCGCGGGCCCACCCCCTGCCGCGCCTGGGTGTGGTTTGGGCCCTCGGGGGTCCGCCGACATCGCCCCTTCCCTATTTATTCCCCGAGACGCGAAAACCCTAAAACACCGAGCCTTTCATCCAGAACATATTCGCTGCCGTCGCCGTCGTCATCCTTGGACTATGGGTCCATAGCAGTAGCTAGATGGTTGTCTTCTCCACTTGTTGAGACTTGGGATGCATATTTGTTCTCTCTAAGGTCTAGATATTTTCTGGTAAAATGTTTGAGCAACAAGGAAGACAGTGTAGAGTCTTATAATACTTGCAATATGTTTTTATGTGATTCTTGCTGTACCGGTTTATACTTGTGTTTGCTTCAAACAACCTTGCTAGCCTAAACTCTGTACTGAGAGGGAATGCTTCTCGTGCATCCAAAATTGAGCCAAAACCCATGCCATTTGTGTCCACCATACCTACCTACTATGTGGTATTTCCTGCCATTCCAAGTAAATATTTCATGTGCTACCTTTAAACTATTCAAAACTTTATTACTCCTTATTTGTGTCAATGTTTTATAGCTCATGAGGAAGTATGTGGTGTTTTATCTTTCAATCTTGTCATTTACTTCTGACAGACTTTCAACCAATGGACTAGTGGCATATACATCCGCTTATCCAATAATTTGCAAAAAGAGCTGGCAACGGGTGCCCAGCCCCAATTAATTACAACTTTCATTAATAATTCTCTTCACATGTTTTGCCCTGATTTATCAGTAAGCAACTTAATTTTGCAATAGACACTCCTCCATGGTATGTGAATGTTGGAAGGCACCCGAGGATTCGGTTAGCCATGGCTTGTGTAAGCAAAAGGTTGGGAGGAGTGTCATCTATAAAGAAACTAAAATACATGTGTAAACAAAAGAGAAGAGGGATGATCTACCTTGCTGGTAGAAATAACGTCCTTCATGGGAGCCGCTCTTTGAAAGTCTGGTTGACAAGGGGTTAGAGTGCCCACTACCATTCGTTGACAACAACAAACACCTCTCAAATACTTATTTTGTGCTCTCTATATGCTTTCGAAAACTTAAAAAGCTCTAGCACATGATTTAATCCCTGCTTCCCTCTGCGAAGGGCCTATCTTTTACTTTATGTTGAGTCAGTTTACCTACTCCTTTCTATCTTAGAAGCAAACACTTGTGTCAACTTTGTGTGCATTGATTCTTACATATTTACTTATTGCACTTGTTATATTGCTTTATGTTGACAACTATCCATGAGATATACATGTTACAAGTTGAAAGCAAATGCTGAAACTTAATCATCCTTTGTGTTGCTTCAATGCCTTTTACTTTGAATCTATTGCTTTATGAGTTACCTCTTATGCAAAACTTTTTGATGCTTGTCTTGAAAGTACTATTCATGAAAAGTTTTTGCTTATATGATTCATTGTTTACTCTTTATCTATTTGTTAGCAAACTATAGATCATTGCTTTGAGTCACTTCATTCATGACATGAGCCTTGCAATATATTGATCAAGATTGTGTGAAAGCATGTCTCCTCAGAAATTATTTGTTGTTATCGTTTTACCTACTCGAGGACGAGTAGAACTAAGCTTGGGGATGCTTGATACGTCTCCAACGTATCCATAATTTCTGCTGTTCCATGCTTATATTATACCATTTGCTACATGTTTTATATACACTTCGTATCACTTTTATGCATTTTCTGGGACTAACCTATTAACAAGATGCCACAGTGCCAGTTCCCTGTTTTCTGCTGTTTTTGGTTTCAGAAAGTTACTTCTGGAAATATTCTCGGAATTGCACGAAACAAAAGGCCAGGTCCCTATTTTTCCAGCACGTACACGGAGTCCGAAGGAGAGACGAAGGAGAGCCACGAGGTGGCCAAACCACCTGGCGCGGGCCCACCCGCCGCGCCTGGTGTGGTTTGGGCCCCTCGGGGGTCCGCCGACATCGCCCCTTCGCCTATTTATTCCCCGAGACGCGAAAACCCTAAAACACCGAGCCTTTCATCCAGAACATATTCGCTGCCGCCGCCGTCGTCAACCCTAACTCGGGGGGTTCTGAAGCTCTTCCCGGCACCCTGCCGGAGAGGGGAATCATCACCGGAGGGCTCTACATCGCCATGCCCGCCTCCGGAGTGATGCGTGAGTAGTTCATCCTTGGACTATGGGTCCATAGCAGTAGCTAGATGGTTGTCTTCTCCACTTGTGCCATCATGTTTAGATCTTGTGAGCTGCCTATCATGATCAAGATCATCTTATTGTAATGCTACATGTTGTGTTTGCTGGGATCTGACTTATATTGATACCTATGTGGAGCTGAATATTATATTATCATGTCTATGTCATTTGTGATCTTGCATGCTCTCCGTTACTTGTTGAAGCCTTGGCCACGTGAATACTTGTAACTCCAAGAGGGGGTATTTATGCATGATAGTTGGGTTCAACCTCTATTTAACCTGGGATAGTGACAGCAAGTTCTAAGGTTGTAGATGTGTTGTTGCCACTAGGGGTAAAACAGCAATGCTTTATTCAAGGATGAATGTATTGTTTACATTACGCACATTACTTAATGCAATTGTCTGTTGCTTGCAACTTAATACTGGAAGGGGTACGGATGTTAACCGGAAAGTGGACTATTTAGGCATAGATGCATGCTGGATAGCGGTCTATGTACTTTGTCGTAATGCCCAAATGAATCTCATAGTAGACACCACAGCTCACACATGCATGTTATATGCACTTATCAATTGTCAATTGCCCAGCTGTAATTTGTTTACCCAGCATGTTAGTTATCTTATTGGAGAGACACCACTAGTGAACTGTGGACCCCGGTCCATTCTTTTACATCTGAAATACAATCTACTGCAATCATTGTTCTCTACTGTTTTATGCAAACAAACATCATTTTCCATTCGATACGTTTAACCCTTTGTTTTCAGCAAGCCGGTGAGATTGACAACCTCACTGTTAAGTTGGGGCAAAGTAATTTGATTGTGTTGTGCAGGTTCCACGTTGGCACCGGAATCCCTGGTGTTGCGCCGCACTACACTCCTCACCAACACCTTCGAAGCAAACCTCGTTTTCCTACTGGTCGATTAAACCTTGGTTTCATACTGAGGGAAAACTTACTGCTGCACTCATCATACCTTCCTCTTGGGGTTCCCAACTGACGTGTGACGTACAAGCATTGTTTCTGGCACTATTAACCTAGAGCCACCAACACGTTTTCTGGCGCCGTTGCCGGGGAAAACAGAATTGCTTCTGCAAGGGGAGTCTCTCACACCCAATCTCTTTACTTTGTTATTTGTCTTGCTTAGTTTATTTTTATTTATCTTGTTTGCTCTCTTTATCAAAAACACAAAAAAATTAGTTACTTGCATCTAGTTTATTTTCTGTTTAGTTTTTATTATTTCATCATGCTCTCCCTAAGTACACTTTAAAAAATATCTGTGGGTAGTGGGTCTATCATTGGAAGAGACAACATTGAAGAATTTTTTAGTCATGTTAGCAAGCTGAAAGATTTTGAAGATAGATCCTTGGTAGAACTTGCCCCTAATTATGAAATTGCTGCTGCCTCCTTAGTCCACATGCTTGAAGCTAGGTTTGTTAACCTTAACCCTATAATGCAGCATATGTTTCTTAGACTTCATGATATGGAAGAGGGGGAAAAGAAGGATTTTGTTTTAGAAACCCTTCTCAAAGAATTTGGAGATGTAGCTAGTGAAGCTAGAAAAGTTTTTATGCGATATAGGATGCTTGGTTATTACATTGATATCGCCAATATACTTGAAAAATTAGAGAAGGAAAGATCCAAGTACACTAAAGAAACTAGTTATGAAGGAGAGAATAAAATACCAATTCCTTTTAAGATTGCAGGAATGCATGAGGCACTAGAAAAGAACTTTAATTGGATTGTGCCTGAAAATTTATTTGATGAGGATAGTTTACCTAAAAGTAATGAAAGGGGAGTTTCTGAAACTTACATAGATAAAGTGCAATGCATCGTTGAGAAAACTTCTAAACTCTCCGTTGATGCTTCTTCTCTTGATAACACTTGATTTTCACTTTCTGCGCCTAGCTGAAAGGCGTTAAAGAAAAGCGCTTATGGGAGACAACCCATCGTTTTTATTTGCTGTTTTTTTGTTTTCTTTGAGTCAAGGATTTTGTTACTTCTGTAGCAACTCCTTTGTATCTTTATTTTATCGCAATGTTGTGCCAAGTAAAGTTCTATATTGAAAGTTGATGCAAGATTTGGATTTCTGCGCAGTGACAGATTTTTAGCTGTCACGGATTTGAGCTTATCTCCCTGTAGAAAATTCAAAAAATTCTGAGAAAAATCACGCATATTCCTGAGATATGTACGCAACTTTCATTATTTTAGGCCAGATCCATCTGAGCAACTTAAGTGCCTCGAAAAAATTCGTCATTCCAGACTGTTCTGTTTTTGACAGATTCTGCCTTTTGTTTTGCATTCGCTCTTTTACTGTGTTTGTGTGGATTTCTTTGCTCCACAAAGCATTGGTGGCTGTAGCTAATGTCCAGAAGCTTTGGGATTGATTGTATCATTACAGAATATGAGAATTTTTGATTATGCACTAACCCTCTAATGAGAACTGTCTTGAGTTTGGTGTGAAGGAAGTTTTCAAGGATCAAGCGAGAAGGGTGATATTATGTGATCAAGAAGAGTGAAAAGCCTAAGCTTGGGGATGCCCCCGTGGTTCATCCCAACCATATTCAGAGAGACTCAAGCGTCTAAGCTTGGGGATGCCCAAGGCATCCCCTTCTTCATCAACAAACTTATCAGGTCATCTCTAGTGAAACTATATTTTAATTCTTTCACATCTTATGCGCTTTACTTGGAGCGTCTGTGTGTTTTTATTTTTGTTTTTGTTTGAATAAATTCGGATCCTAGCAATCCTTGTGTGGGAGAGAGACACGCTCCGCTTTTTCATGTGAATACTCATGTTCTTCACTTATATTTGTTGAGTATTCTTAACTAGCTACTGCAGTGCTTTTAGCTCCTGTTTTTCATGCATCTCTTCGAGCTGTTAGCACTTGTTTATAAATACTCTCTTGCTGCATTATATTATCATTTGGAGAGTTTATGTTTAATAAATTATTGGTGTTTGTTTGGAAGAAAGAAAATGCTACATGTAGTAGTTGGTATTGGAAAAGACATATGCATTCTTGTAGATCATTGTCTTGTTTTGATTTGATGCTTTGCAATTGTTTTGAGCTCTCAAGTAGATCATGTTTAAGCTCTTGCATCATGTAGTTAAAGCCTAGTAGTGGAGAACTACCGTAGAGCTTGTTGAGACTTGGGATGCATATTTGTTCTCTCTAAGGTCTAGATATTTTCTGGTAAAATGTTTGAGCAACAAGGAAGACAGTGTAGAGTCTTATAATACTTGCAATATGTTTTTATGTGATTCTTGCTGTACCGGTTTATACTTGTGTTTGCTTCAAACAACCTTGCTAGCCTAAACTCTGTACTGAGAGGGAATGCTTCTCGTGCATCCAAAACTTGAGCCAAAACCCATGCCATTTGTGTCCACCATACCTACCTACTATGTGGTATTTCCTGCCATTCCAAGTAAATATTTCATGTGCTACCTTTAAACTATTCAAAACTTTATTACTCCTTATTTGTGTCAATGTTTTATAGCTCATGAGGAAGTATGTGGTGTTTTATCTTTCAATCTTGTCATTTACTTCTGACAGACTTTCACCTGGACTAGTGGCATATACATCCGCTTATCCAATAATTTGCAAAAAGAGCTGGCAACGGGGTGCCCAGCCCCAATTAATTACAACTTTCATTAATAATTCTCTTCACATGTTTTGCCCTGATTTATCAGTAAGCAACTTAATTTTGCAATAGACACTCCTCCATGGTATGTGAATGTTGGAAGGCACCCGAGGATTCGGTTAGCCATGGCTTGTGTAAGCAAAAGGTTGGGAGGAGTGTCATCTATAAAGAAACTAAAATACATGTGTAAACAAAAGAGAAGAGGGATGATCTACCTTGCTGGTAGAATAACGTCCTTCATGGGAGCCGCTCTTTGAAAGTCTGGTTGACAAGGGGGTTAGAGTGCCCACTACCATTCGTTGACAACAACAAACACCTCTCAAATACTTATTTTGTGCTCTCTATATGCTTTCGAAAACTTAAAAAGCTCTAGCACATGATTTAATCCCTGCTTCCCTCTGCGAAGGGCCTATCTTTTACTTTATGTTGAGTCAGTTTACCTACTCCTTTCTATCTTAGAAGCAAACACTTGTGTCAACTTTGTGTGCATTGATTCTTACATATTTACTTATTGCACTTGTTATATTGCTTTATGTTGACAACTATCCATGAGATATACATGTTACAAGTTGAAAGCAAATGCTGAAACTTAATCATCCTTTGTGTTGCTTCAATGCCTTTTACTTTGAATCTATTGCTTTATGAGTTACCTCTTATGCAAAACTTTTTGATGCTTGTCTTGAAAGTACTATTCATGAAAAGTTTTTGCTTATATGATTCATTGTTTACTCTTTATCTATTTGTTAGCAAACTATAGATCATTGCTTTGAGTCACTTCATTCATGACATGAGCCTTGCAATATATTGATCAAGATTGTGTGAAAGCATGTCTCCTCAGAAATTATTTGTTGTTATCGTTTTACCTACTCGAGGACGAGTAGAACTAAGCTTGGGGATGCTTGATACGTCTCCAACGTATCCATAATTTCTGCTGTTCCATGCTTATATTATACCATTTGCTACATGTTTTATATACACTTCGTATCACTTTTATGCATTTTCTGGGACTAACCTATTAACAAGATGCCACAGTGCCAGTTCCCTGTTTTCTGCTGTTTTTGGTTTCAGAAAGTTACTTCTGGAAATATTCTCGGAATTGCACGAAACAAAAGGCCAGTCCCTATTTTTCCAGCACGTACACGGAGTCCGAAGGAGAGACGAAGAGAGCCACGAGGTGGCCAAACCACCTGGCGCGCGGCCCACCCGCCGCGCTGTGGTTTGGGCCCCTCGGGGGTCCGCCGACATCGCCCCTTCGCCTATTTATTCCCCGAGACGCGAAAACCCTAAAACACCGAGCCTTTCATCCAGAACATATTCGCTGCCGCCGCCGTCGTCAACCCTAACTCGGGGGGTTCTGAAGCTCTTCCCGGCACCCTGCCGGAGAGGGGAATCATCACCGGAGGGCTCTACATCGCCATGCCCGCCTCCGGAGTGATGCGTGAGTAGTTCATCCTTGGACTATGGGTCCATAGCAGTAGCTAGATGGTTGTCTTCTCCACTTGTGCCATCATGTTTAGATCTTGTGAGCTGCCTATCATGATCAAGATCATCTTATTGTAATGCTACATGTTGTGTTTGCTGGGATCTGACTTATATTGATACCTATGTGGAGCTGAATATTATATTATCATGTCTATGTCATTTGTGATCTTGCATGCTCTCCGTTACTTGTTGAAGCCTTGGCCACGTGAATACTTGTAACTCCAAGAGGGGGTATTTATGCATGATAGTTGGGTTCAACCTCTATTTAACCTGGGATAGTGACAGCAAGTTCTAAGGTTGTAGATGTGTTGTTGCCACTAGGGGTAAAACAGCAATGCTTTATTCAAGGATGAATGTATTGTTTACATTACGCACATTACTTAATGCAATTGTCTGTTGCTTGCAACTTAATACTGGAAGGGGTACGGATGTTAACCGGAAAGTGGACTATTTAGGCATAGATGCATGCTGGATAGCGGTCTATGTACTTTGTCGTAATGCCCAAATGAATCTCATAGTAGACACCACAGCTCACACATGCATGTTATATGCACTTATCAATTGTCAATTGCCCAGCTGTAATTTGTTTACCCAGCATGTTAGTTATCTTATTGGAGAGACACCACTAGTGAACTGTGGACCCCGGTCCATTCTTTTACATCTGAAATACAATCTACTGCAATCATTGTTCTCTACTGTTTTATGCAAACAAACACATCATTTTCCATTCGATACGTTTAACCCTTTGTTTTCAGCAAGCCGGTGAGATTGACAACCTCACTGTTAAGTTGGGGCAAAGTAATTTGATTGTGTTGTGCAGGTTCCACGTTGGCACCGGAATCCCTGGTGTTGCGCCGCACTACACTCCTCACCAACACCTTCGAAGCAAACCTCGTTTTCCTACTGGTCCGATTAAACCTTGGTTTCATACTGAGGGAAAACTTACTGCTGCACTCATCATACCTTCCTCTTGGGGTTCCAACTGACGTGTGACGTACAAGCAATTGTTTCTGGCACTATTAACCTA